>VMBQ01015471.1:0-12823 GCA_007657795.1 Dreissena rostriformis | reverse complement strand
AACACTTGAGAGCTTGCATCCAATTTTGCAAATGTTTCCTTTTTATTGGTTGTAACATAAAACAGTCATCAATGTACATGTATATTGAGATTTAAGTGGATTTATAGTGACATATTCCTGTCTACTTGACTGTGACGTCTTTCAAAGTAACTTTATACTGTTGTCAGTCTTCACATCACATTTTTGAAAGATGCGCATACTTGCATTTTGCAATTGGGCACATGTTAATAAATTTCAATGTGCCCTTATCCATCGAACTTGCATGTAAGAAATATGGAAATAATTATAGACATTACAAAATTATTTGATAGTTTATTATTCTGTGATCTCAGATCAGGTTCAGAGCTTCATTTCGTGTTCATAATGAACAGTTCTATGTTATTAAATTGAGCCTCATTCTGGGAAAACTGGGCTTTATGCATGTGTGGAAACTGTCGTCCCAAATACGCCTGTGCAGACTAGGCTTATGGGAGGACATTTTCCGCTTTTATGGAATTTTATGTTTCAAGCTAGTCTCTTCTAAATTCCCTTTCAAATTACAACGGATGACAGATCGATTCACTTACATCCTTCTTAAAACCATCAGCATTTATGATTTTCATGGCAATTTACATTCAAAAGAATACACCAACACCACGATACCTTTAAGGGCCAATTACGCTAATGGTCATTTACTATTGGATCAAGTCACTTACGTTGTTGTTATGTTATGTTATGCAGACCTTTATTATATGTGTTCACTGTAAAATGTCAAACGATCTGATACTAAATTAACTTTTTATTTCTCTAATTTCTCTCGTTTCAATTTACTCATGAGTGTGTGCAAATAAAAACATATCTCAATTAACAGGGGAAAAAATAAACCGGTGCAAATGCACTTAAATTCCAACATAAATTGCTTGTATTAAAGTGTGAACCTATACCATTTCCATGGCAACATTTCATTTTCTTGTACTTGAAACAATAAAAGAATGTGATCGAGGAAAATTAAACAATTGCTTTGTCACAAACAAAATAGCAAACCCTGTTGTCAGAGTAAGATCAGGATCAACATAATTTTTATCAACATTTTATAAACCTAACTTAATCAAGATATTATTTTAAATTTATTTCTTTAACCATATATAGCAAACCACAATTTTAGTCTATTCCCCCATATGGCCCTCTATCCATATACATGTGCCAAGTTTCATCAACCCAGCTATAGTACTTTTAACAAGGTCAATTATATCGGTAACCATAGCCACTGCAAATTGCCTGACAAATCAACTGAAATAACTGAAATATCATGCATATGTCTCAAATGGCCTAATATCCATATACTAAGTGTGATCAAGCCAGTTATAGTACTTTCAATGGTCATTTATTTCAGTAACCATAGCACCTGCAAATTGCCTGAGAAATCAAACTGAAATCACTGAAATATCATGCATATTACCCATAAGGCGATCTTTATGCTAATCTCCACAGAATAATGGGAATTGTACATGTCTCTCGTACATGTACATGAAAAGGTTTTTGGCAGAAATATAAAAAGTATCTTAAAATTATAAAACTAAAATTCAAATGATTTGCTGGTATTGGTTCTTCTGAACTTTTTTTCAACATGAACTTAGTTATTCTTTGACATGTTAGCTGCTTTTGAAGAAAAAAAAAGACCATGCATATCTGATTTAAGATTAACATTTTGGGTTTTGCAATTGTCGAAGATTTAACACCCGCTGCTCTGATCATACCTGACATACAATTAAATATATACCGGTAACTCAAGATTTGTTAGACAAGGTCAGTTTTTAATTATTGGGTGATTATGTAGCGATCATTAGTTAAAGTGGTGTCTTTAAAGTTTTGTTGAACTAAGAACAGCCAATAAACAATAATAAATATAGTCTTGATCTGGAAAACTGGTCTAAATGCATGTGCAGTCAGCACAGGCTAATCAGGGATAAAACTTTCCGCTTTAATGGTATATTGGGTTTTAAAAACCTCTTCTTAACACCAAAATACAGTCTAGGTGGAAAGTATCGTCCCTGATTAGCCTGTGCTGACTGCACAGGAAAATCTGGTATGAGACTTTATGCACATGCATTAAGCCCCATTTTCCCAGAACAGGGCTCAATAATGAACTATTTATCAAACTTATAAATTCAAATCTCCCTGTCACTTACAAGGCTCTCCACCGGTGTCCTCTTTATTTCTCGGACCAAACGCCTGAAAGAACGGGTACGTTAATTCAGTCCTCCAGCGATCATCGTCGGCCTTTCCATTACGCCAAGTGACACGCAGTTTGTATTTCAGTTCTCCAGGAGAAGCCGTTGTGGTGTTGGAGGTGAATACAATTCCTGCCCATAGTCTTTTGTTTGGCTGTTGTTCCCATTCAGTTAACATGGCCTCCTCGCTCGGAAATCCCGTGAATGTGACTGAAAAAAAAAGAATCAGTTTAAACCTATTCATTTTAGCTTGAATGCATCAACAGTATGGGGCTTATTGAAATGCTCACTTAATATAGTCTGTTTTCAAGGTTAAACCAGTACATGGTGTCTTTGGAGAAGATCTTTTGAACGCAACCCTAAGGGTCCAGTGAAGGATCGAATCCATGACATTTGAGTCACTAGGCTAACACCATATCCACTACACCACCACAATGACATCACGTGTCCATAGGACACAGATGTCCCAACATTTCACTTTTGTCTCAAAATCCTACTAACTGTATGTTAAAGAAAGTGCACAAAAATACTTACAGGCGCAAATACATTATTCTGGCAATAACCATTACTTAAGTTTCAATTGAATACAAAGTTACTTCAATAAAGAATAGGTGCCAAATTATTCACCATGGACAATAATTGGAACAAATGTGCTTATTGATAAATCTGTAAAAGCTTTTCATTATAATTTACAGTTACACAATTCAAGTGTCCTTTAGCTTTCTGTAATTGCGGCTATTTTTTTTACATCTTGGGGATAGGAACCTTGGCCCCTTTTTCCTGAACAAAAGCATTACATTTGTCAAGTTGGAAAAAAAACAAATATTTTTCAATGCAATTTTCTGTAGCCCAAAAATACTTACAATTCGTAAGATTGTTGTCTGTAGCAATATCATTGAGTAATTTATCCGTGAATGTGTTGCTGGGCGTGTAATACACAACACTTTTTGAATTGGTTATCAAGTTGTCTTCCAGGTAGAACGGACTGAATGTTGTATCAGTCTCTACGAACTTTGACTTCGACAGGGCCCGAATGATGAGCAGCAACAGTGCAAAGAACAGCGGCACAATAACCTCGAAGATCGTCACACAAATTTTACGCCGTTGCAATTTCCAGTTTTTCCACAGAAGCAAGACGAACTGGCTTCCGGCCGAAGACATCTTTGATATCTTTCTTCAAAACACTCTTCCAATAAGTTTTACTTGGTCATATTCATATTTATCATATTTTATTTTCCTTGATAGAGTGTTAAAAAAGTTAACCAATACTTCTTTACAAAAGTTCCCTGTAGTGAACTTTTGAAAATGTATGTCTTTTCTTCAATGCTCCCAACACAATGGTAAATTTTTTGTTTTTTGTCAACTAGTTATTTTCTTTTCCTCTTCTAAGTCTACTCTTTTATCTACTTGTAGTGTCCAGCCAGGTCAGCAAATCTGAAATCAGAAATTCTAACATGTTAAACCACACACTTACCATTTCCTACCCTCTTCATAATGTTTGCATTTTTTCTCGAACATTTTTGTGTTGGACCAAAAGACCAATGGTGTACAAATAACAGTCAGACGTTTTAAGTTTTCGAGGAACACGTCCGACTGTCTGATGGTTGTTATGACGTCTGCTTGCATCACATCTCTCTCCTCAAAGTTCCAATCCGTATATATGGTCAAGTATGGAAAAATAATTCAAATAAACTTTTTTTTTAATTTGACACCTTATGAAGAAGACTATAACAAGATTATTTTTATGTCATTTGTTGACACCATGTACATAATTATATAAGTTAAATAGATTTCTAATCTTGTTATGACGATGTTGCATTTAAATCAGTGTCAAACCCTGTTCTAAATTCTGCCCAAAACACTGAGATTATGAAAGCTTGTGAATTTTAAACTTATTGAACTTATGTGATTCATATCACATGATTGATAACATAGTGTTAACCTGATCTAATGTGACATCTTCCAACATTTACTTCTACAGTATTTTGCATCCTCAAGCAGCTTTTCCTTTTATTTTCACATAACTACACATTTTTTCTTCCTACAATTTCTTTGATATTTTTTAATGATCATTCCACTGTTATTTTCATTCCAAAGATATAAAGCTGAGAACTATTGACCAGTTAGCCTCACATGCATTTGCTGCAAAATAATGGAGCACATTGTGACCAGCCACATAATGAAANTGGAAAGTCCAATAAATTACTTCCTCCTTAATCATGTTTAAACCATTCAGAGAATTCCTCTTTACTTACATATAGCATAAACTTCCTTTTTTTCAAGAAATATTACCAAGTCACTTAAACTTCCAACTAAATTTCACCTAACAAGCCTGCTAACAAAGTACATGATGATACCAACCGTATTTAATGCTTTAAATATTGTAATCCGCAGTTTACCAGTTTACCTGGGTATTAAAATGTATTGTAAGCTGAGGTTAATTTCATGCTTGCATAACTAGTCTTTTGCCAAAAACGTGTTCCAAAACGTGACATTAAACTCCGGACAGCAAAGCAAACCTGTGATCATATTGTACTTGATGATCATTTTGTACTTACAAAATACTTGTGGAAAACCAGTATAGATTTTTCACAGGGCGTGTATAATGTTGCAGATAAGGACAACCGCACTTGTTAAGTTTTACAACATATTGATGTAGGTACACTTGCACTACGAAGCTTATAATATAGAAGTCGAAATTAAAGGGGCATTCTCTATGCAAGGGTCACGGACTTTAACTGAAGGGACAATGTTATGACCATAATTAAAGGGAAAGTGTCTAGGAAAAGGATATCAACTTAATAAATGGTAGTTTGTTTAGGAAAAAACATGGCCATTTTTAAAAAAAATTTTTTTTTAAGTTTATAGCATTTATTCACCTCCATACATTACAAATTGTATCGTTAGTTTGCATGTTAAGGTAGCGCATCCGTAATGATTTCCCGCGATTTCTTCTAAGATCAAAGAGCCTTTTTACCTGTTTACTTATGGATATCTAATTAAAGCAGGTACTTATGTGAAGTTGTCGTGGCCAAGTGGTTAAGGTGATAGACAAGAAATCTTTTGGGATCTTCGCGCGCAGGTTCGAATCCTGCCAACAACACATACTTTTTGCGATGCGTTTATTTTCTTTACTAACGTAATTTGATTTAATATAGCATATCTATGTTAATTGTTAAACATGTTACAATTTTTATGCACATTCTTCAATTTTGAAAATTAAAACAACGTTATGGCTAAATTGGGTGATTGACTGCTGAAAATACGAATCATGCATGTTGCATTTTTATTTCAAAAAGCAAAGGGTAAATCTGTCTATTTCTTGTTATTTTTGCTGTATATGGTGTATCTATAAAAACTTAGTTCAAAATATCACTTAAATGAAGCTATTTTGAATTTTATGACACTTTGTTTTTAACCAACCCAATTTCTACTTGGCTGAAACCACTTACATTTCATGGCGCTCTTCCATAGATAACAAGTTATAAACAAGAGATGTGTTTGTCAGAAACACAATGCCCCCTACTGCGCCGCTTTGGTTTTTTAATATTTTTTTTGAAACCTAAACACAAAGTGTGACGGAATTTCAGAGGGACAGACGGACAGACAGACCGACAGTGCGATCACTATATATAATATGCCCACCTTCGGGGGCATAAAAATAAATGTCTGTAAAAGAATACTTATTTCATCTTGTTTAAGCTTTAAACACCTTTACTGCATCTGTACACACCAACTGCATGCTCATAATTGGAAATCTGGATGAATTATGGAACTTTCATATACCCCAGGGGTGCAAATAAACTGGAAAAAAGGCGAGCATGGGGCCGGTTTTGAAAAAAATCAGTATATTTTTTTTTTAAAGCATGGAAAGCCTACCTAAAAATGTGCATGAAGTTCAGTGAAATGATGGTGATTAAGAAAATAATACATTAGATTATATTTGGAAAGGTGACCATTACGTGTGCGCTACCTTAATTTGTTAGTATATAATAGAGTTCTTTTAACAATTCAACTTGCTTGTAATAATAGAGGTCATAACATGGCCATAATTTAATCGTCATTGTTTATGCAGAATTTTAGAAGTTGTTCAAATTAAGTGTATTGTTAATATTTTGGTTTGCATAACAGCCAATTGTACACTGACCGTTTGAATTCCATATAATTTTAAGATGTCAAAGTTGCCTTAATTCTTAGCAAAAATGTCATGTGTACATTTTTTAAAAGTATGACAATAATTATCAGGTTCATCTATTTTAAGCGTCAAAGTATTTCACAAGTACAATTTCCATTTATACAATCCAGTAATCAATAATCAGGGGCGTAGATAACCTCCAAACATTGGGGAGGCGGTCCAGTTTCTGTACTGGGAACATAAAGGGGTTCGTTTGAGAGGGTTGTCCTCTCCTGTGGTTCCGATTTTTTTTACAGTTACAATTAATATGGCGCATTTTGGGGGAACTTGCATGTTGATATAAATGCTCGATTTTTGTCTCACTCTCAGTTTGTCATAAAATCAATTTGTCCAATGCCGCTGACGACGACCCAAAAAATCTCAACAGTTATTTTTTTCTTTCCAAAAACTGGTTCTCATTAAAACATAAAATTAAGTAAATGTTTATGTATTTTAATGACAGAGTTTTACAAATGATATGATAAATAATAACATTAACATTACATTCACAACACTTATATTTTATTACTGATGGACATGTTTACATATTACATATATGATATTGTTTCAATGATTTCTAATCAAATAATAACTGTTATACTTAAAGAACAAAAATATTTTCAATCAAATTAAGGTTTTTACGTGTATATTTACTCAAAATTGTTTTAAGTGGCATTTACTTTTGAATTAAAGCGATCAATAAAAATTAAAAGAATAGCCTGTCCTTAATCAAAACACTGACAGTGCAATCTCGGAAACAATAAAACAATTAACGCAATGACATTTGCCCGGCCCCTGGTTTATGACACCTAACAAGGGATATTGACACATCACTATTGGCAACCTCGGAGCAGACGGAGAGGGGACACATGGCTTCTGCACTGACGGCGCGTGTTTACAAAAATACTGGTCTTGGGGCGGCGATTTTTTGGGGATTTTACGTTTTATTTATATAACGACGACTAGCCAAAATATTGGGGAGGCGGCCGCCCCGCCTGCCTCCCCATTACCTACGCCCCTGATAATGCTCCATTGATCACAATTAAGGCATGAACTGGCTTTGTAAATCCATTAATGGCAAAAACTACCAATACAAAGGAATGTTGAAACATCTATGTTTGCTTTTACATTCTAGCAAACAATAAAACAGGTCTGAGGATAAAGGCCATGTCTGTTTAAGATATGTGTGGCCACTTTACGGGTATACCACCTGTGTTTTATAGATGGTCCTCCATAAAAATTCCATATCGTCGCTGTCGTTCTCAAACCTCGTAGCTTCAAAATGCCAACTTTTTAGGAGAGCGAAAAAACCGTCACATTTTTTTATAACGATGTTTTTGAAATTGCAATTCTGTAAAAATACCAAACAAATGAAGCTGCAAAATACGGTATAAGCCGTAGACGCGTACGTCATACTGATATTCAGAAATGGTATTCAGAAATCAGGAAATCGTAGCTACGATATTTCGTCACCACAGTTTTGTCACTTTTTAATGAGGTACGACGATTCGTAACCTCGTAGCTGCAACCTCGAATTGTCATACCTCATAAAAATGACAAAACTGTGGTGACGAAATGACCGAGCAATTTCATCAGGTGGCTTTTTTGATGGGCTCTGATTGGCGTAGAGCTATGAGATATAACCCAAAACACGTGTCAGACTTCATATATTCGGAAAAGACGAAAAAAGTTTTGAAATTTTTGAAGCTACTAGGTTTGAGAACGACAGCGACGATATGCAAAAATGGAAAAGTTACAGCCAGTTTACTTGTAGTAAGTTAAAAGCCCAAAATTTCTTGGACTATTTATTCATGTCCCTGCAAAAGTCCCAAGCCCATTACTGGCCAAAAGGTCTGGTTATCTCAAATTATTACTGGCCCTAATTCCAATAAACTGGACAGAAAACTACCATTTGGTACTTCACCTGAATTGTTTACATACCTTGAGGACCAGTATTCTTGATTTTTTTACCTGGACCTGCAGTTTAACTCGCCTCCATTTAGAGCTGACAGACTTTCGAAAAGAGTATAACCAGTATTCAATAGTGGAAATACTGACAAATGGCCATATATAGTTCTGCCAAAATTGGTAACACCCAAAATTCATAAATTTGCAACTACAGATAGATTAAAGAAAAATGTAAAAATCTTATTTTTTACTGAAAATAGTTATGTACAATATAGTTTGGCTTGCTTTGGCACTATTTTCACCATATAGACTTATTACTTACTTCATAAAAAATGGACAATGTCATCAAACAAAGCCCTTAAAAGGGTGGGTGGGCAATTTCTTACACTATTCTTTATCCATTCTTATAGATTGGGCCCCCTACACATTTTAAGAGTAAGACATATCTCTGATTTAACTTGAGTTACATGTTTATTTATCTTTATTTAGTAAATTCCAACTAATATATTTTGCTTTTTTGGTTTAAAAAGCGTGAATTTTACTTTTTTGTTTGGAAACAAATAACATTTTGCAAATTTATCTACACACATGTTAATCATAAATGCTCAAAAATTGGAAAATATTCAGTTTCAAATATTGAACTATAATATTCACTTTATATTAGTGTTTATTAGTCTTTTAGAAGATTTATTTAATGATTCATATTAAAATAATAACACTAGTTTAAAGTTTTCCTATCAAAATGATGACTGAACATATTGATAGGAAAAATATGTTATATTCAGGATTGCTAGAGTGTCCTCCTAGAAGGGCCTGTTATTCAGGAAATATCTGATTATGTTTATTATTTGCCTTAATTTCCTTGTAAAGACATACAAATTTAAATTACACATCACACTTGTGTTGACATAATTGTTTTCATTCAGTATAAAAAACAATTCAACTATGTAATGGCCGAATATTAAAGGAAAAGATGCTCTTTCTATTCTGCACATGATTGTGTTTTTTAAGTCCATTCTATAATTATGTATAATTTAAAAGGTATATGATTTCAATAAGAATTTAATATTTCAAAAACATTGGCCCTTTAAGTCTTCACCCCTTTCTCAAACAAAATCTCATTGGTATGGCATGAAACCACAGTTAAAATTATATGATCCAGGTTTGAGTCAACAGTAAGTTATTTATGGTGTTTGCTCAGGCGAATGCGCCTCAGGTATGATGGAAAAGATAGAGGGCAAAAAATTTAATAGTGATGTGTTTTCTATCATTTACCCACATTTACCGAGAAAATTGGACCTATAATAATCGGTTATGCAAAACATTTTACTGAACACATATTTCACAGTGTTTTTTAGTCAAATTAGGGACTTTAATGCAGCCTCATTTCCAATTTTAAGAACTAAATATTTATCACAAGAGTTCCCAAAATTTCCAACTGAAGGCCACCCCCCTCGTAAAAACAATTGTTTTGAATAAATCGGAACATTCAGTTCATCTCCCTATCCAGCTCTATAAAGTTAACCATAGAACATATAAGATTTAATGCTTATTCTCGTTTTAAAAGTATTTGTAAGCAAAAAACAACTCACACCAATTTCCCAATTTTAGTTAACTAAACGCCAAGATTTTTCCCAATCCAAAGGGCCCTGGCCCCATTCTCAAATGGTGAAAAAAACACTGCTTTATATGTTAATCATTTCAATAAGAGTCTCTTTACTGTAAACAATTATGTCCACATGACTGTATTCATTAACCAATTACACATTTCATGCAGTTTGCGTGGTTAAGAACCAGCCACCTGGTTAGCCTGACAGTCATTTGGTAGAGCGCTGTGCTAGTGCTCTTACAGTCGCAGGTTGAAGCCCTGTTCTGTGTGCATTCTTATGCTCCCCAAAAATGTTCGGTGGAGCATTTAGTTGCCAGTTTCTCCTTCCTGCCTTACTTCCTTCCTTCCGTCACACTTTCTGCAACACTTTTGTTACAGTTTCTCAAAGCGCCTTCAATATTTTACCGATCTCTTACATATTTGGCATGTAGGTACCTTGCATGGACCTCTACCTTTTGAGGAGGTTTGAGGTCACTGGGGTCAAGGTCACAGAGGCTAATAATAGATTTACTCAAGGTCACACTTTGGTTACAGTTTCTCATAGCGCCTTCATAAGGGGAGCATCCATGGTTTTCAACGATACTTGTTTTTTCTAAAGTTAACTTTATTAAACACATTTTTTTTTAACAATTTGATTACTTTTCATAATATAATAAGGGCTAAATTCACCAGAATTGTGTTTGTTAAGACGCAGGAAAGTTGACCAAAAAGTTGGCAAATGGATTCGATTTTTGTCTTAATTTGATGTGTCCTGAAATTTTATTTCTACATTACTCTAGAGCTTAAACAACCACACACAGAAAATAATTGGAAATTTAGGTACAGAGGTGTTCCTAATTAGGAATTTAGGCAAGGGTGTGCAACTGTGTTTAAAGGCCCTGGGGAAAAGCCTGATATCATATTGAACTATAGGACAGCAAACAATAATTGATTTTGAATATCTAGTTCACAGCTACCAGGATGCTTTCACATTTAGAAAAAACATTATAAACTGCTGCCATGGGTTACATTTGGCACTTAAAGGTAGAGCATTATTATAGCGTTTGCTGTTGACAATGGCCAGTGTTTTTTTCCACCATTTTGAGAATGGGTTCGGGTCCCTTTGGATTAGGAAAAATCGCTGTGATCTGACTAAAATTTATCTATCTATCTTCCAGTTAGGTCAAACCCCTTCTGGGGACCTAGACCTGTCGCGCGTCAACCAACAAGAAAATTAGTAAGACTGAAATAAAAAGATATAAAAGAGAGAATAATAGTGTGTTATTATTAAAAACAGGTTAAAAACAGATCAGGTATCCTTATGGGGAGGTATGGTCAACCCGGCTAACAGCCAGGCTGAACTCAGGTCAAGGGAGGGTGACAATGTCAGGAGGTAGAGCATTCCAGTGGATGATTGTTCTGGGGAAGAAGGAAAACTTGAGAGTCGGTTGTGGTTTGGAATGCTTTTGTATGGGAGGTTTTTGTTGGTCTAGTGATTGGTTTGAGGTAGTCAGGTGAGGGAATGGCTACCTGGTTATGCAAGATGTTGTGAAACATAACCAGGCGCTGGTCAATAAGGCGGAGGAGGTCAAGGCATCGCCAGTTTAGGGAAGTAAGCATGTCTGTGACACTGGACAGCCTACTGTTATAGTCCTGTTTGGCCCAACGGGCAGCCCTGCGCTGAACTGACTCAAGCTGCTCAATGCGAGTCGCGGTATGCGGGGACCACACGGCTGTACTCCAGCTGGGTTCTGACTAGTGTCTTGTATGCGGTGGATTTGAGTTCTGGTGAATGTACTTTGAGATTGAATCTGAGAAAACTTAGTGTTTGATTTGCTTTTTGTGTGATATTGTCGATGTGTGTATAGAAAGAAAGGTCATGGGATATAGTGATGCCGAGGTATTTAGCAAAAGGGACTGATTCTAGAATGGTGTTATGTAAGAGATATTGTGTTGGTAAGACTGTTTTGCGTTTTGTGATTTGGATGACTTGACATTTAGATGGATTGAATTGCATGTCCCACTTTGTTTCCCATTGTTCGAGTGGAAATTAGTGTTGTTGTTTTGCTAACAAATGCTTCAAAATATATAATAAAAGTGTTTGAAATATTATATTTACTAAGGTTCGACTTGTAGAGCTGGATGGGAGAAGAACTAAATGTTGAGATCTAATAAAAAAAATTACAACAAAAAAATGGGAATTTTTAGGTCCCATTTGTAAAAAGAACACTGATGGCAATTGTAGAAAACTAAAAAAATATTGTCAACAATAAGTATTTAAAATATTATATTTGAAATTAAAAATTTAACATAAAACATATTTCAAATTGTGAATATGTCTGATTAGTTCATACTTTTAGTTATACAAATTTTGATAAGGTGTATGCAAAAGCTTTAAAAAAACTTCAGTTATATGCTGTTTTATACACAGGAGGAAATTGTAAGGTAACATATCAGATATATAAAACCCCACTGTGGGCCCAATCACTTAGTTAGTGACCAGCCAGGCAGTCACAAACTGTTTATTAACACCAGCCTTCAGCTTTGGTCTATAAACAATTGGGGCTGCACGACTGGTTGCTATTATTTCATAAGGCCCTCAGAGTTTTCCTATTCCTTAATTAATAACAAATTACAATTCAATCTAAAACTAGAGCTTTGTCACAGACGTGACGTATACCCCCACATGCTGCCTTGACNTATACATTTTTCAGACAAATGTTCAATATAAACAGAACGAAATAGACAGCCAGAACAAAGAAAGAGTATTTAAAAGGGCTATCTTCATGGAACTCTAAATTAAATAATGAAATTAATGCAGATGAGCCTCACTCTGAAAAAACAGGGCTTAATGCATATGTTTAAAGTCAGGGACGACACTGTCTGCCTTAACTGGAATTTCTCTAAGAAGAGACTTCCTTTAAACAAAAATAAAATAAAAGC
>VMBQ01015470.1:0-12407 GCA_007657795.1 Dreissena rostriformis | reverse complement strand
ATATATTAAAAGATTGGAACTTTACAACCCTTGTGTTGTTCACACAAACCCCGGTTACAATTGGCGCCCAACGTGATTTCCAAGTGATCCAACGTGACATCCAACATGATTTCCAAGAGATCCAACGTGACATCCAACGTGAATTTCTGATGGTCAGGACCTAAGAAGCGAGGCCATTTTCCAATTGTCCAGTACAATAGAAGGTGGAAACAGCAGATTCCTTTCTGCTCTACCAAGATCTGATCCGCTCTACCAAGATCTGATCCTAGATCTGATCCTAGATCCAGGTATCCAGACAACCAGAAGGTGGAAACGGCATATTCCTTTCTGCTCTACCAAGTTCTGATCCTAGATCCAGGTATCCAGACAACCAGGAAACTTGGAGTTTCCACAAGAAAACCAGGATTTCCTGTTGGGAGGTTGACGTCCTCCTGCGTGTCAGACTACACAGTTTGGCTCCAATACGCTACGTGTGTGTATACGTGAAAGTATGGACTTACTTTAACGTACCGAGTATAGAACTTTTTTACGTTCGAACCAGGACGAGTAGTGACCTCCAGTGACAGTAGACGCGACGACCCAGGAGCGAGAACCACTATAGACTGATTTCCGCGTAGATGTTACACTGAAAACTGCAGTGTGAACTGTTCCGGTCTGTTGACATATTTTTATAATGTTATTTTTGTAGTGTTTAAATGTGTTTTAAAGGATATTTGGAACAGCAATTGATGTAAGTACCAACTTGTTTCAAATTGTTGAGTAATTAAATGTATCCTCTAGTCATATTTCTAATCCTCAGTCATTTTTGAAACTCGTAACACTTCGGATTAATTCGGAGTTATCGCTATTCGGATACATAATATTAATCCTTTTCATTAATATTCATAATTATTTCAGATATATTCATTTATAATTGCACAATATTGCATTTGACGGATTTTAAATTTTGTGTTTGTAAGAATTTTTAGACTTTGTCTTAGAATAAAATTGTGAGATAAACACATTTTATATTTGTTTACTATAATTTCGAGAGTAAAGTCATACAGGAGCTATGCAAAATAGCAGGGGTCGATAAATCTCGAACAACTCCCTATCACCCATGGGAAACCCTGCTGAAAGGTTTAACCAAACCTTACTTAAGATGTTAGGGACTTTAAATCCCGAACAAAAACATGATTGGAAGTCCTTTGTCGGTCCTCTAGTTCAAGCATATAATGCTACAAAGTCTGAGGCTACTGGTTTTTCCCCACATTATTTAATGTTTGGATGGAATCCCAGGCTGGCCATTGATACTTTTTTGGGAACCGAACCCGGGAACGAAGGACATCCAGATCCTGCTGGATACGTGCATAAACTGCAACTTCGCTTGCAGCAAGCCCACAAGCTAGCTGCTGAGGCCTCTGCGAAGCAGGGTGCACGAAATAAAGCACTTTATGACCGCAAGGCAGGTGCATCCGGTTTGGATATCAATGATAGAGTTTTGGTACGTCAAACCCATTTTGATGGGAAACACAAACTGGCAGATAGATGGGAACCAAACACATACACAGTTCTGGAAATTCCAAATCCAGAAATACCTGTATATAGGGTTAAACGTGAAGATGGCATTGGACCAGTAAAAACCGTACATCGGAATTTATTGTTACCAATACAACATGTATCTTCATTCCCTAGTGTTTCTCCCCCAAAACAGAAAATCCAAATTGGAAAACGTATAACCAGATCCAATTCCAAACGTGTGGAATCTACTGACAGTGATAGTTCCACTGAATCAGAAACATACATCATTCCACAGCGTAGAGTTGGTTATACAGCCACTAAACAAAGGTCAAACAGTCTGGTTGTCAACCCCAACCCTCCTGGCTTGGCTGACACAGAATTTCAAAATTCTACATCCAGAACATCTCCATCTGTTACCTTATCAAATGAAAATGTGGGTAGTAATCGATCTGAACAATTTAACATTAGTTCTTTCATGGGCCAAAATCAACCAACAACACAATCTACACCACAAACAATGCAACAACACACAGTAACAACACATCCAGTAACACAACAGGAATCAGTTGGCCGACCTATAAGGTTTAGGCAACCTCCAAATAGATATGGAGAATGGGTCACGCCAATAGTTTATTATGTATAATTAAATTATACATAAAAACCCTATATGGGAATACATTTCAGAGTTGAACTGAACAGATTTTATAAAATTTTAAAGTGTTTTAAATTAATTTTGCTTTTCCAGGTTTATATCTTCCATATTTCAATGGTTTAATTACATGTAGACCTGGTGAATGTCATTGGTTGAAATTTCATCTTTTGTATATGTTCTTATACTGTTAATCACTAGTGTATAACAGTAATACTGTTTCATACAGAAAATTCTGTTAACAGTTGACACTGTATCAATAGCAGTATATTGATCAATACCTTGATCAGTAATTTAAGACTGTTTTTAGCAAATGCATTAATTAAATCCATCAATTTTTATTGCAGCTATTGTATGTACTTAGATTCAACATTCTAAGTCTAATAATTTTGCATATTTTCCCTGTGCATAATTATAGAGATCCATTCTGTTAACATTTAACTGACAACTAGGTCAGCCATCAGCTGATTGAACAGATGTATTTAAATATAGGTCAGGAATTGTCCCACGCACCTTGTAAACACTGTCTACTACTGAGTGTCTACTCTGGTGGAGAGTGTACTGCAGTAATTTCAATTTGCTGGTATAGGCAAAGGTGTATATTAGTAGGAATAACTTTATTTAAATTTTTGTGTTTATTGTAAAATTAAAAATAAAATGTCAGGAGCCATTTTCTCGACAGAGGGAGTATGTAACAGGGTATTCACATACACTAATCCTCTAATAACCACTTTCCCAATCAAGAGTGTCAGAGAGATTCAGTGTGGGTGAATGGTGATGAATGAGTGAGCTACAATATTAATAGTGCAAGCTTTTTAGGTGAGCTGAATTCAGATACATCTTTATGCCTTTATATATCTGAAACATTAGATTCAGTTCATGACTAAACCTTGTAAGAGGAACAAGCACTTTCAATTTGCTTAAACCCTATATTTTTAGGTTTTTCTACGTCTGGTGAGTCATTTTATTATTTTAAGTGTATTTACTTGTATTATTGTCATAATTGTAATCATTATATTATTTTATTTATATTGTATTTGTTAATTATCTGATTTATAATTTATCATAATACTTATAATACTTTATGTAATTATATTTCAGACCATCATTTACATATATTAAAAGCTTGGAACTTTACAACCCTTGTGTTGTTCACACAAACCCCGGTTACACAACTTAAACCAGATTGAACTAATTTTACCCACAGTGCGTCATGGATGACCTTGTCGAATGCCTTTTCATAATCTATAAATGCGCAATAGAGTTTCATATTATTTGCTAAGACGTTTTGGATTATAGAGTGAAGTGTGAAAATGAAGTCAACCGCACTGCGATTATCTCTGAATCCAAATTAAGCATCATTATATATGTTTTCACTTTCACACCACTTATTAATGCGATAACGAAGGATTAATGAAAATATTTTAGACATTATATTGACCAAAGTGATGCCTCTATAGTTAGAGGGATTATTCTTTTCACCCTTTTTAAATATTGGAACAATGGCGCCTTTTGTCCATGACTCTGGATAACTTCCCGTGTTACAAAATATAATTGAAAATATAAACAAGATAGGGTTCAATAAAATCCTTGCAGTCAATGATAAAATCGGCAACATTTCCTGTAAGATCACTGCTTTTATGTCTTGACATAGACGAAATTACTTTAATTACTTCATCAACAGACAAAGGACAATCTAGACATTCAATATATATATACTCTCAAGTCAAGAGTTCATTACCCACATGTGGTTTTACTTTTATCATACAGCTAAATAATTGTATTGCAGGAAAGCTTGTTTGTCGGATAATCTTGAGCTTTTCATGCATACTATGCTTCATCCTGTTTTGCCTTTCACTTCCCTTAACCCTTTGCATGCTGGGTAATTTGTCGTCTGCTAAAATGTTGTCTGCTAAATTTCTGAAATAAGCATTTTCTTCGATTTTTTTTCAAAGAATACTATCAGAAAAGCAAACAGTTTGGATCCTGATGAGACGCCACGTTCTGTGGCGTCTCATCTGGATCCAAACTGTTTGCAAAGACCTTCAAAATCCGGTTCCAGCACTCAAAGGGTTAAAGGTCAAATCAAGTTAAGACATGTAGATGGTTTCACTCGTTAAAATTGTTCAACATCCCCATTCATTTGTTCTTCGATTCCAATATACACATGCATTATATGTATACCTTTTTGGACCCATGTTTGCATGACGTGGCTTACAAAGAAAGCGCTACCATTCACATTCAAAAATGTCATACTGTTGAAAAAAAAAATCCGCTTTTTAAACAAACCTTAAAACCTTACGAGAGTTAGAACGCAACTCGCCAATGTTATTATTTGTTTATTTCCTTTTTTTCTTGTGGGGCGGTTATTTCGACTTACCCGAAAATGCTTCTATTGGTAGTAGAACAAGAACTGTGATCCAGTTGAACATATCGTGGACAGTAGCACCCGCAAATGCACGCCGGAAGTCTCCTGTGTTTGATATCTGCACGAGTGAGACGAGCGTGTTGGTAATGGAAGTTCCTATATTTGCACCCATAATCATCGGTATTGCGTTACGGATCGGAACAACTAGAGAAATAAACACATTTTGTGAGAGTAGTTTCCCTTATCGAATTTCATTCATTTAAACTCTTAGTTCATGTTAATATTGGCTATTTACTATATATTACTCATAAGATATGAAATAGTTATTTTAACAGCACATGCCATGTTAGGATTTATTTAAAAGCGTTCGCTGGATAATAAGCGTATTGAAACCTTGATTAGCATGTATCAATACATCACCGCTAAGGCAATGTCATGGGGTAAATACGAAAGGTAATAATCGGCAGTGCTAATTGATTTCATTTAAAATTAGGGATGGGAACGAATACTGGAAATGATATTCGAATATTCGTTTGTCATTATTCGAATATATTCGAATATTCGATTTTTAAACCTTATATTAAAATGTCCGAACTTATGACCGTCCGGAGTAAACAACTATTCCTGATTGCCACAAATGCCACTATAAATCGAATCTTATGTGCAGCTTTAAAAAACAGGATAGAGTATTTTTTTTTAGATCATTGATAATTATGCTCTTTTTTTTAAATAAATAATGTTAAGTTTTATAAGATGTAAGATATTTCAGAAAAACACATTACCGCAATTCTAATTTATTTCAATACTTATAATTGATCCGGATTACTTTCCATCGATACTATTTATGCTTTTGGTTTCGCTATTTTTTCTGGAATAAAGAACGATTTAAGAACGATTAAATCGATTTAGATTTGATAAACTAAATTATGATAAGATAATCATTGATTTGATATATGGATAACGGAATTCAAACATACAGTCCCTCGAGTTGTTTGATTGTTCCGGCGTCCCGATATGAGACAATTTTAAGGTGAACCAATCGCGAGGAAAAATCAGCATTTTCAACGTTTAAACTTGTTCTGTTTTCTGTACTCTTCAATATATATAAGGTACAGTAAGCTAAGTGAACAAAACAATAACTAGACTTATCAACTATGTAAGAATTAAATTAAATAAAGCTTAATTGAAGCATAATGTTAGTGATGATGCGTCTATTAATTCGGTAATTTGAAACGAATGAAGTTATCATTTTAAGTCCCCAATATTTAATGCTTAATGGCATGACCATTAAATACATATAAGCTTTTTAAATACAAACTTCAGTTAATGTGATATTCAATGCATGTGCTTTCGTTCCAATGAATTAATTTATGTTTATTTTACTCATTTCATATTTCAAATATAGATTCTATCTTGCAAAACGCAGTGTTGCAAAACGCACACTTTAATTGCTTCGGACTTTAAACAGCCGGGATTCGATCATACATTTCGTGAAGTTATGTACAAAAGCATGAAAATTATGTGTTCGTTTCGTGTATTGCTTCATTGCACCCTACTTCGGTCCATGTGAACTAACGTGTCGCTAATGTAGACTAACCACAATATTCATTTATCATCACGATGAATTAATGAGTTTTGTGCTTCAATGCGTAAACATCATAACCAGACAGATCCTTTTAAAGCCCCATTAACACTCAAAATCAACGAATATTTTGTTAATTATTTCGTAAAATAAAGTTTAATCATACAAAATTAGTGTTCGTATATAATAGCCATAATTGCAATGNGCTCTGTGTAATATAAGATCTCACGGAACGAGCGGTTAGCTCAGCAGTTTCAGTGCAGAATCCATTTAAGAAACTCTTTTAGGAACTCCGTAATGTTCGTTGTTGACATGGCCCATCAGTCGTAAACGAAAAACTTCATAAAAATGAGTCCGAAAATTCAGGTTTTTCCAGCCCCAAGCTTATTCGGCACCAAATTGACCAGGCTAATTCGGCCCTATATTTAATAACACCTTTTCTTTTAAACATAATTGATAACAGTGGGTGTAGATTGACGGTCCGTTTGTTGAAAATGTCTTTTGATTATTATTGATTAAAGGTGTAAATGATGAGTACTTGGTTGATATGTTTAATTTGTTTTGTCGGTTAGATTGTTAAATGTTGATTTTGATTATGATTGATTAAATGAAATTAATTAAACACCAATATAGTTTTACAAACTGTTACCAATTTATGTAATTGTGACGTATTTTAATTTAATCGTTTGTCAGTTCGTTAAATGTTGCTTGTGATTAAAGTACATTATGCGTATTTGTTTAATATGTTCAAGCTTTTGGGAGAGTTTTATGCTGGTTGTTTTACAGTTTTAACGCAATTATTTCACAAATGTATACAATAGTAAATATTGTGTTCATTGGTATTATTACTCAATTTGCTATCTTTGTTATACTTAGTGCTCCTAATTCTTTTAACTCGCTGTGATATTGAATGTGATAGTTTATGCTACTTTGTGTTAATCGTACATAAATTCGCGGTTTCGATGAGTTTAGAAGACGCATTCCAGTGAAAGCTTGTGTTTTCATTTTCATACTGAAGTTAACTGAATTTCATCTCTTTTCAGGCATGTTGTGCTCACTGTGCATACGGCACGGAAAAAGACCGGCACGTGCAAAAGTAGGATCAGCCACGTGGGTCGACGTTCCGTGCACTTGGGTCGTGCGTAAGGCGTTGAAACGTCATGCGGAAAACGACTATCATATGGAGGCTGTCCAGTGGGAGGCTGCCCGCGCTGCCCCTCAGAATGTAGAAGATGGTTTAGCAACCATGGGAACATTACAAAAACGGGCCCTCGTCTGCGCGTTCCGCAACATCTATTGGCTTATGAAAGAGGAAATACCGCACACGACGAAGTTTAACAACCTCCAGGAGCTGAGTAAACTACAGGGAGTGAACATCCTCAACAATCTAAACCACGGCGAAAACAACAAGGCGACATCGCAACGGTTTATCCAAGATACTGTTCTGACAATGGGGAGTCAAATAAAATGTGACCATCTGGAGAAAGTGAAGGCCTCGCCGTATTACACAATTCTCATCGACGAGACGACGGACATAGCCACCGTGTCGGAAATGATAGTGTACATCCGGTTTCTAGAAGATGGCATGAGCAGAACGGTTTTCTTCTCTGTTCTTCCTCTGAAAGACGGCAAGGCGGAGACGATCTTCAATACACTGATGTCATTCATTGAGGACAGTGGATTGGACATTCAGAAGATGTGTGCCTTCGGTAGCGATGGTGCCAGTGTCATGTTAGGCCGCGAGAATGGAGTTGCTGCTCGCCTGCGCAACAGAGTGCCTCATCTTGTGAACAACCACTGTGTTGCGCACAAGTTGGCACTAGCCGTTGGGCAAGCTTCAAAAGGTATACCCTACCTTTTGAAGTTCAAGGACATACTAGGAGACCTACATCGGTTCTACTCGAAAAGTCCGGTCCGAATGAGCGGATTGCGTGAACTGCAAGTCATCATGGACGATCCGGCCATCAGGCTTAAGGAAGCAAAAGACGTTAGATGGCTGTCCCATGACCAGGCTACAGATGCGCTGCGGAGGTGCCTGCCATCTGTATTTGCAAGTTTAGAGCGGGAGGCATCGGAACGTCACGACGCCCGAGCAGCCGGTCTTGCGCTGTTTACTCAAGACTATAGGTTCGTCTTCACGGTCCTTATGATGTGCGACGTTCTCCCGCCACTATCGGAGCTGTCGAAGGCAATGCAGACGCGGGATGCTGTATTTACAACCGTGAGACCGCTCGTTCGAGGGACTTTGGCACATCTACGTGCACTTGAAGAAAAACCCGGGGAAAATTTTGTTACCGCAACGGAACGCGTCACCGAACTTAAAGACAGCGGGAATAACATCAAACTTCCAACAAATGAAAATATCAACAACTTCCAGACAGCTGTATACAAGCCGTTCCTTGCCGCTGTTATCCAAAACATCGAGGATAGATTTCCAGACCTGCCACTTCTGAAGAATTTCAGCGTTTTCAACATGAGAAATCTCCCTGAAGACGTCACGGGCTACGGGGAATCGGAGGTAAAGTGTCTGGCCGAACACTTCCGCCTACCCGTAGGTGCCACATTAAGCCAGTGGAAGACGGTGAGAGGAGCCCTCTCCGATTCTGGGAGGACGGCAGATGAGGCAATGGCGTGGGTAACAGAACATTTAAAAGAGAGCCACGTAAACATCTTTAAGCTTGCGACCATCGGTCTTCTCCTGCCCACGTCAACTGCCGACTGTGAGCGAGGGTTCAGCGCCCTCAAACGGATAAAAACAGAAAACCGAGCTACGCTTTCAAACAAGGTGCTAAACGCCCTCCTCACCGTTAGCATCGAGGGTCCCTCGTTGGAGGTTTTTGACTTTGCTCGTGCGGTTGAAAACTGGCACGGGGCCAGGCCACGAAGAACAGAAATAGAGTAAACCAGCCCAGCGGTGATGTTACATGTACATTGTTTTCATGTATATTTATGTATGTATATTTCATTTTTTGTTAAAGGGCACTGTTGTCACTGACGTGACTGGTGACTGGTACAATTTGTACGCTTTAAGTGTTTGTTATCTTTTTCTCAAATTTTGATAGGTCGTTTATTTGTCTAATAAAAGTATGCTTAACATGGATGTGTAAGGTACGCTGTACTTACCACTATTAGTATGCGTTTGTTATGTCCTGAAATTGCGATAGGTCCGTCGTTTAAAACGTTTTTTGTCTAATTTAGGTATTCTTAGTGTAACATTGATGTGTAAGATACGATGTACATACCATTATTTTGTCATTAGCAGCTTGAAATAGTTTTGTATTTATTAAAAGAATTAAAGAATGATTGAAAAACCAATGCTTCATTTGTATTTGTTATACATATTTTGTTATTTCATCTTTGTTGCAAACATTACCGACACACACCGAACATAGTGAACGAGAGAAAGAAGAAATTTCAATCAACTAAAGTACAAGAAATGCCATTACTATCGTTGTTTTTCTCCATAAAATAGCGTTGTTTATTGTTTATAATGAAGTAAGCATAATGTGAAAAAAAATGTAAAAACACGTTTACTCAGATAACACAACGTTTCTTTATATGTCCGATAATAGGGGGCACAGCATGCGAAGTTAAGTGTAAGTGTGTCAGAAACGTGAGCTTGTTGCTAAGTGAGTAATGAATAGAACGTTTCCGATCGTTGCATCAGCTTGAGTATGTATTTTTGTTATCAAAGGGAAGCAACTGCTGTAACGACGCTTTCCTAACTTGTTGCTAGCCTATCTTCGTCGTCTTCCTGAAAAAAGCTCTGAAAGCATTTTAATATCGGGAAAATAATGAGTGTTAAATAACTAAGATGTTCTTAATTTGGATACAACTTTAAAACAAAGTTAACATTTATCCTAACCAATCACTTCATATATGTTATCCTTAGAGTTATGACGCAGCACAGAACGTCAATTGACACGTTAAATTAAAAAAAAATTAACGTCGGGAGGGGACAGGCCTCCCGCACCCACCCCTGTTCGGCCCGGGGCGCCTGAAAATATTCCTGTGCAAGGCCCTGAGTGTTGATATGATTCAAGCAATTTGAATTGCTTCCCAAATATCTGCACCAATTACAGACTGTGTGGCTATTGATGCCTGTCCTCTTTCTGCAGAAGAAACCAGGACTCAATTGCCCACAGACGAAAGGACTTACTGGAGCAAGAACAAGCTAAAGATAAAACCTTATGTCGAGTGATTGACTTACTAAATAGTGGTTACCAACCCATGGAGAAAGCACTCTGTAAGGAACCGCTTGAGGAACAGCAATTCTTGCGAGAGTGGAAACGCCTTGTAATTGAGCATAATGTTCTGTACCGAACCACTTCTTTGGATGGTCAATCAGTCAAACAACTGGCTTTACCAAGCAGCTTTAAACAACATGCGCTTAAAGGGGTACACGACGATGTGGGACACCCCGTTAAAGAAAAATCGTTATGGTTAGCCAGACAGAGGTTTTACTGGCCTTGTATTGAAAAGGACATAGAGTCCAAGATACAGAACTGTCATAGATGTATCCATAGGAAACGCCTATTACAGACACCTGGGCTGGTTAATATAATAACAACCAAACCCATGGAACTTGTGTGCATAGACTTCCTTTCACCTACAGTCAAAGGGAGGCTATCAAAACATACTAGTGATCACAGATCATTTCACTAGGTATGCACAAGCTGTTCCATGCAGGAACCAGACAGCTCAAACAACTGCCAAAGCCCTGTATGACACGATATTACTCTTTCCTGATCGCCTTCACAGTGATCCGGGAAGAAATTTCGAGAGTGAGGTCATACGGGAGCTATGCCAAATAGCAGGGGTCGATAAATCTTGCACAACTTCCTATCACCCCATGGGAAACCCTGCTGAAAGGTTTAATCAAACCCTATTGAAGATATTAGGGACTTTAAATCCCGAACAACACATGATTGGAAGTCCTTTGTCGGTCCCCTAGTTCAAGCATATAATGATATAAAGTCTGAGGCTACTGGTTTTTCCCCACATAATTTAATGTTAGGATGGAATCCCAGGCTGGTTATTGATACATTTTTGGGAACCGAACCCGGGCAAGCCCACAAGCTAGCTGCTGAGGCCTCTGCGAAGCAGGGTTCACGAAATAAAGCACTGTATGACCGCAAGGCAGGTGCATCCGGTTTGGATGTAAATGATAAAGTTTTGGTCCGTCAAACTCACTTTGACGGAAAACACAAACTTGCAGATAGGTGGGAACCAAACACATATACAGTTCTGGAAATTCCAAATCCAGAAATACCTGTATATAGGGTAAAACGTGAGAATGGCATTGGACCAGTAAAAACCGTTCACCGGAATTTATTGTTACCAATACAACATGTATCTTCATTCCCTAGTGTTTCTACAAAGTTTCCAAAACGGAAAATCCAAATTGAAAAACGTATAACCAGATCCAATTCCAAACGTGTGGAATCTACTGACAGTGATAGTTCCACAGAATCAGAAACATACATCATTCCACAGCGTAGAGCTGGTTATACAGCCACAAAACCAAGGTTAAACAGTCTGGATACAGAATTTCAAAATTCTCCATCTGTTACCTTATCAAATGAAAATGTGGGTAGTAATCAGTCAACAAACAAAACAATTAAACATTAGTTCTTTCATGGACCAAAATCAACCAACAACACAATCTACACCACAAACAACACAACAACACACAGTTACAACACCTTCAGTAACGCAACCGGAATCAGTCGGCCGACCTAAAAGGCTTAGGCAACCTCCAAATAGATATGGAGAATGGGTCACGCCAATAGTTATTATGTATAATTAAATTATACATAAAAACCTTATATGGGATTGGCTTTTCCAGGTTTATATGTTCCATATTTCAATGGTTCAATTACATGCAGAACTGGTGAATGTTATTGGTTGAATTTTAATCTTGTGTATATTTTCTTATACTGATAATCACTCGTGTATAACAACAGTAATACTGTTTCATACAGAAAAATCTGTAAACAGTTGTCACTGTATCAATAGCAGTATATATTGATCAATACCTCGATCATTAAATTAAGTCTGTTTTTAGCAAATGTATTATTTAAATCCATGATTTTTTTATTGCAATTATTGTATGAACTTAGATTTAACATTCTAATTAAGTTTAATAATTTTGCATATTTTCCCTGTGCATAATTATAGAATTCCATCCTGTTTACGTTTAACTGACAACAAAGTCAGCCATCAGCTGATTTAACAGGTGTATTTAAATATAGGTCAGGAATGTTCCCACGCACCTTGTAAACACTGTCTACTCTGGTGGAGAGTGT
>VMBQ01015466.1:0-12422 GCA_007657795.1 Dreissena rostriformis | reverse complement strand
TATTATTATTATTATTATTATTATTATTATTATTTATTGACATTTTAGTGTTAACTTTAAATTAACAGTATCCTTTTACGACGCATTGTAATGCGTGTATCGGCATAAAGGTCTGGTATAACAACACCAGAATCAAACATGAACTTATCTAGGTAAGTAAAGGTTTTGAGCGCGTGTTATCGTCATGCGGGTAATTTGTTTATTGGATTGTCCGAACCAGAATAGCAACGACAATTTGTCAATTTAACGTAGAATTGAACGCGAACTTTGATGATTAAGACCATAAAACATTCTTTGAAATAAAACTTAAAATGAACAAGGGCGATAAGATTCATTTTTTTCAAATTGTAATACCAACTTTTTGAAATCGCAAACAACTTTCAAAAGCTTTAAGACAATCTTCTATTCACAAATGAAAGGGGGGCGAACCCCTTTTTTGTTTTAAGACTTGTTCATGATATTTATATTGAATATCACTTTGTATAAGCAATACATGTAATCAATTTCCTTACACGATGAGTCGGAAATAAGTAATCATTTCTAATCAGATTTTACCTACTGATGGTACAGCTATAGTTTCACTTATTTGTGAAACTGATCATTGCAAATCGTAGCGACTCCTCTCGAGCTGTTACCATAACCCGATAGAGCACCCAAATTGGCAAATAGTTCAGGACATTGAGCAAAGAATATTCGTCTTCAAGAAATTCAATTTACAAAGTATGTGAGCTTTCATTATTTGCTAATTCCATCTCCACTTTCATCGCAGAAATATCTGATGAGGGCACAAGCTTAGAACATTCGATTCAGATGTAGGATTAATCACTTTTAAATAATTATTTGTAACACTCTGATTAGATTTTGGTATGCTCAATAAAGACGGAAATTACATAAGGATCGTTTTTTGTGGAAGGTAAATCCAGTGTGAACGGTAATCCAGTTTTCTTTACGTCAACTGGTGTTGACATACAAATAACAAATAGGATTTTAAGTTAACAAAATCAATGTGTGTCATTTTCTTCATCAATATACTTAAATAAAAACACTACATAAACATTTTGGCAGCATGGTTACAGTGTATTGTGGCAGTGTCATCGAATAATTTTCCAATTATAAATTATATTTGAAAACGATGTAGCCGTCACTATTAACTATTAAGACGTGCTATGTAAGTTAAGCAAGCATTTTTACCAGCAATATCGATGTCTCTGTTTGTGTTTTAACTCATCTCTTAAGGTAATGCACTAACTGAACTGTTTAATATGCAGAACAAGTTTCACTCTTGTCTGATATATTTGGCCTTAATAGGCTTTTTCAAAGTTTGTTTTTACAAAAAGCCTTTTAAGGCGAAATATATCAGAAAAGAGTGAAACTTGTTCTGTGTCAATCTACTTTTATCCCTACTGTATACGAAACTTGTTCTATAATAAAGTTAATGAACCGCACACTAGTCTAGTAAAAAAGCGCAAAATTTAATCAGTTCACGGAACGAACAAATATTGGTGAAATACCGGATAAATTCAGTTTAAACCCTGTGTGAGGCACAAACGATCGAAAACCCATTCCGTCGGTAAAGAATACGCAATTTAAACATGTGAATGAATATGCTGAATTTTAGTTGTACAGTTGACCGAAGAAGGCATATTATTTGTCAACGGTAACGTACGTTGTGTAAAGAATTGTGTACTTTTATGTATTCTAGCAAATGAGTTACTCTCCTAAATAATCTTCAGTTATCATCAATTCATTATAATAAATAGTTAAATGTTGAGGTCTGTAATAGTATGTGCATGCCAACAATTCTCTGCTAATTTACGATAAGGCGTGAATCAACATTATTACTTTATGAACTATCTCCGCTACTGGTGAGGCAGTCATCACTGTTTCATTCTATTGTAAACAGCAACTATCAATAACCAAAGTGTTCCATTCAAATAAAAAACTGCTACTTTATTTCATTTCCGTAATTACAGAATTGCATTTCAATTGTTTTCCTATTCTATTTTTTCATGGTGCAGTTTGGTTCAGAAACAAAAAACAATTAACACATAACAAGGGGATAGCATTTTGTATTGAAATCAAACGATTGATTTAAAAATCAATGAACACTTGTCTATGTAAGAAATCGATATACTCTAATGCACCTTTCAAACGTGATAATAATTCAAAGAGGCAGTACCAGTTCAAAACGTAAAACTTGTCTTAAGGGATTTTACGATCCGTTTGATGTATATATACTCATTATACTGATTCCATATTTCCTTGTCTACAAATATATTAAAGAATAACACTAACCTTTGATGTTGATACTTTAAAATACTTCAATTATCTTGAAACATCTTGCAAGTTGCATGAACTTTTTCAGAATCAGCAGTGTTGGCAATATGATCAAACAATATTCTCTCCTTAAAGAATACATTGTGTATTATCATTAAGTCTGAATTTCCACATTCTTCGTATGTATGTTTGGTTATGTGAGCTATTCTAATTAGGCACACGATCTCTTTTAGGGCATACTTTATGCAATTCGTGATTCAAACTTTACGGAAAATAAAAGAAAAATAGAGCTTAACATGGTAGTGGAAAATACCCCAGACGCCTTAAGTCGTAACATGTAGCAGTGTTTAATGATCACATTATATACATTCTAAGTTGAATATGGAGCATTACTTAAACAGCTCTATGACAATATTACAATGTACCTACGCAACATTTCTAGTTTATTCAGCTGTATGTATACACTTGGAGACTTTTCTAACGCATCACTTTTCAAACTTGAATATCTCAGTTATGAGTAAAGATATTGATTTAAAATTGTACGTACAATCATTTGACTACATTCTATGCAAGCTCACGCTTTAATCATTCATCCGTGACGATTGGACGCTTTAGCACGTGGGGTAGGTGTGGTTTTATATTTTTGCACGTGGAAATGGTGAAACGCGATATAATTCTAGTTTTATTTCAATTTCATTATTTAAGGTGGGTTCTTACATAAGAAAAACATAGAATTAATTTACAAAACAATATAGCTCGTATGAATATTTAGGAGCGCAATCGCGCACTTTTGCAGGCTACCTTCCCCACTTGCTAAAGCTTCGATCGTCACGGATGAATGGTTTCATCGTTAGCTTGCATATTATGTAGTCAAATGATCACATGTGCAATTTTAAANTGGGTTCTTACATAAGAAAAACATAGAATTAATTTACAAAACAATATAGCTCGTATGAATATTTAGGAGCGCAATCGCGCACTTTTGCAGGCTACCTTCCCCACTTGCTAAAGCTTCGATCGTCACGGATGAATGGTTTCATCGTTAGCTTGCATATTATGTAGTCAAATGATCACATGTGCAATTTTAAATAAAAATATTTACTCATTACTGAGATAAGTTTTAAAAGTGTTGCGTTAGAAAAGTCACCAAGTGTAGTAAAACGCGATATACATGTTATTCCAATTTAATTTCAATTTCATCATTCTAGATGAGTTTTTAATCAAGAAAAACATGACATTAATAAAGAAAAACCAATATGGCTCGTATGAATATTCAGGAGCGCGACGCCTCAATCTGCATGTTGCAAGCCGGTCAGTTATTTAGACGTGTAAGTTTATGCGTTTTACTTTTCACATTGTTATTATTTTACGTTGTACGAGTTTGCGAATCTGACTTTTGAAGTGGCGTTTTTAATTTGTTAAGTTTTGTTGTTTTTCAATTTCAATTAAATTTTCAGGAATTATTAGATATGTATTGAATTATTATTGGTCCAAATTTCAACACAATCCGTTCAAAAATAAGGGAGCTATATTGATATGATTAAGTGATGCGTTAGAAAAGTCTCCAAGTGTATATGCAAAAACCTTTGAATAGATTTACTCTAAGGCTGATGAAACAATGTGGAAATGAACGGTCGATATTGGAAGAGAATCGATTCGCACTATTAACACTTTCATATTCTGTTAAACTATTTCGTCGATATAAAGTTCGCTCTGTTCTCCTTTTCGTTTGATGTTAATATTCGTGTTTATTATAAAGCTATTGTTTAAACATAAACATTATTTTGCGAAAACGCATTGAAACAGTTTTAAAACGAAACTTATACTTGATTAATGGATTTATTCACTCGGAAACATGTTTAGACAAATCAATATTAAACAGTATTTCACTGCTGTTTAGTGTTTGTCAAGAATAATCCCGTGAACGTGTTAAAGTTAATGAAATACGTGTCTAAAGATAAGCTCTGAAAAATGTATGCTTAAAGACAATATTGGTTTCTGTTTATTCATAATAATGTCAAACTTCTGTCGGTTTTGTTTTTAACCACCAATACAAAATTATTTAGATTTGTCTGGAGTTTTATTAATTTATTGATATTTTAATGATTGCTTAAACATATTATTGTATGAATATGAATGCGACAAATGTTAAACCAAAATGTGCAACTAGACAAATATAATTCCACAATATTTAATAATACATGTATACATTTTACCTATTATTCTTTATCCGGACAAAATCTGTGTGAAATGTATCTATTTATAATTTATGCATACAAAAAAAATCCACAATTCAGTATATAAATCAACAACATAAAAGGATAATATTTCGGGAGAGAAATAAGTACTTAAGATAAGATATTTATGATGGAAATTAATATACATGTTCTATTTCTACATCGCTTTTTTCGTCACTATTATTAGTAAATGACCCACAAACATGGTAAATGGTTAAAACAATTTTACAAAGTAAAAAAAGTCTCGATATAAAATATCAATATTGAACATGTTAATTTCTGATCACGTTAGTTGATTTTTAAGGTTCTTCCTGCTGTCTTTGCGCCGATCAAGCATATTCAACAGCCGATTATCTTCGTCCTACAATAAACCAAAAGAAACGTGAGCAATGAGTGTTGCTGTTGATATTTATACATTTAATAGACGAAACACGTTTTTATTACAATAAAACACTGCCAAAACATATTATTGAGAAAAATGAGTTTATTATTTCTTCAGTTTAATTACACAATACACATGGTTTTGTACATGTTTCAATACCAAATAAGAACGTTGTGTTGACAAGGAGGAAATGCTAGATCACGGTTTTTGATATATAATATTCCAAAATCAGACAGTCCCTCTTCAACAATTATTGAGGCAAGTCTGCAACTTGCAAATTAAGAAGACATTCGTCTGAGAATGGATTGTACACAACATGTTTACTATGTGTGAAGATTCGTGATGGTTCAGTTAAGAAAAATACTGTGCTCGATTTGAAGTTTAAGAAATCTTCCCAAAACTGTTATTATATAAACCATTAGTCAAATACATCAATTCCTAAACTGTTGGCTTTAAAACATAAGCGGCAACGCCATGCATTGGCGGATGTATCATAATTAAGTAACAATACATATTTGCCGCGTGATTTTGATTACATTTCATATTGATAATGACAGCTTTAACTTAGCCATGCGTAATGCACTGTTTACGTGTTCAACGGAATGGTTCGTGAATTATTAAACTGATTAGAAAGCAACTTGTATTTCTTTCTGAACGTTGAACCGGACACATAAATTGGTTTGTAAACTAATAAAGTTAATCCCATATAATTCGCAAACATAAGCTATCACAACAAAGATGTACTCTAGTTCTGTTTCAAAAAGTCAGCTTTGGCAAAGAATCGCAAAACACAAATTTCTCTTCTTTTTGTACACAGTACGTTTATAATTGTGATAGGTGAAAACAGAAACAAAAAAATACGATTCGTGGATATGTTAAATGATCCCTTTAAAGAAACGGGACATGCTTTAGGGAATTCTCATATTTCACTGTTAGCAGACATATTAAGAAGATAATTCAACATTTATTCATTTCATCGATATTACATAATCTGAACAAAAATTTCTATTTTTTAAGCTTGTCAGACTGAAAGATACAACGCACAAATGTCTACACAAAGTGATTGTTGGCAAATGGTTATGAATCATTCACGATAAAAAACTTATTCGTTCAACTTCAATAACAAACGTTTCATGGGCACTTAATAACCACTTCCGTTTTTATGGGTAACGTTTCCAGTCTCTGCATTGAAATTCAAAGACAGTAATGTGACAGTCTCACATTTTATCCCATCCTCAGACGTGCATTGTCGAAAAAACCCATTGTGGGATATATTTTCGTTTATTTTCAACAGTGTTGAAATATATCTGTCACGCGCGGCGGACTCCTTTTTTGGATTTATACATGAAATGAATGTTTACTTTTCAAATCAATATACCGTATTCAAATAAAAGCCGAATTTCCAATTAAATTTATCTCAAAACCGGCTTTCCGTACTTTAATTTTTTATTCAATTGATTGCGCAATTTATGACGTATCTCGTGTGACGTAATTTCTCTGACGAAACACACCAGTTTAATTTTGACTATGTAGAGTACATGACGTAGCGTGTGACAAAGTGGAAAGTTTATCGAGTTCATAAACACATTTGAATAGTGATAGAATGGAATAAGGGTCTTTATTTAACTATGCTAAAATAGTTATTCAAGACCCTAAATGCAAAATCGTCAATTATTGTGTTAAATGGATTATTTATGGATTTAAAATGATAATTAAAGGTGAGATACTAGATCTAGTTCGAACGTTTTTTGGTTTTTGATTGTACTTTTCATCATCTTTTCAACAAAAAATGGAAGTACATATCGTTGTTACTGTATTTTTATTATGATTGGATTAAAGTTGTCATTGAGGTAAGCGTGTTTTTATACCAAATGGCGATGCAGAAATCAATTGTGTTTTGTGTGCAGAAGTTTTAACTCGCCATAAAAGCAAACAAAACTGACGAAAATAAACATGGACTGTCATGGTAATTACATAACTTTAAAGAGTAGAACAAGAAGCCGTAGATGTTTGACTTTGTTATGCCAGTTAGTAAAAAGTGCGTAAAAAGAAGAGTTGTTTATAGACTAAAATTATTTTACATTATCGGCGGGAATAAATGCTGAATCATGCCTGAGTAAGTTCAAAATGGTAGCCATTCTTTTGTTTAATGCAGTGGTGAAACAAGAATTATATTTTGAACAAAAGCGTTTGTGTTCTACTTGAGTGTGTAACATTTGGAATGCTGATTAAATTTGAATCGAGGCATATAGCGATTTTTTGTCTCGTTATTCTGCTTTTGCGTGGAATTCTTATGGACTATTTCGAGTGGCGAAAACGGGAAAGCTCACACACAATTTTAATATTACTACGCAAGGTTAGATTCGGTTAATTTAATCTGATTTTGATTGCATAAGAAACAAATTAAATATAAAACATGTAGGATAAATAGAATATTGATGGGATAAATCGAATACTAGGTCGTTGCCGAGGCTCGTGGTTCAGACTTTCTAAGCCTCGCAAAATAAACTTCGGTCTATTCGGCAACGACCTAGTATTCTCTATATTAACCAAAATGGAGCCCTGTACAATTAAAACACATTGAAATAAGAGCTTGAAAGCTTTTTTGCCTAAAATGGAATACGCATAGACACATTTATTTGTTTTTAAATACAATTTCGAATATCTCGGCTAAGTTTTTAAAAAGGATATAATTGTTCATATACAATATTCGGCTTGTGTATTATATAGCTCATTCTTTCGGTGCAGAATAGGAAATAAGCAAGCAGTGAATTGTATCGATAAAGAAACACAGTCTTGACATGCGTTAGATGTTGCAATCCTTCTGTGATACTATTAAAACAAGTCAGGTGAAACGTTAGTTTGCAGACACATTCATGCAAGTGGTTATATAAACATTATCACTTCAATATGAAATGTGATCAAACAAACTGAAAATGCATTTCTACAGCTGCGTTTTATTCTCTACATGACATGGATAGAAATGTTGCATATAAACGGACATGTTTAACGAGTATTTAAAGTTACNGGATAATAAACATTACATTAAATACATTTATTTACGTTATAACCGAATTTTAAGAACACAAGCAATTCAATACTGCGCTCAATCGAGTTGTGACATTTACTTGGGAAAGCATAAGCGAGTAACTAAACATGTAAAATATGGAACCACGCATGCTGAAGTTGTTTTTATTCTAATCACACATGAAAGTAATTGTGTCACCAAAGACAGACACAAACACTTTCATAAGCTTTTATTTAATAAAGTAGATCAAAGAAAATATATACGTCCAAGTAATGCGTTTAAAGCATAGAATTTCCATATGGAGTTAAGAGTGCCTCAACTTAATTAATTTTTCATGAACGGTTAAAGAGAAAACAGGCTTATCGATAAACATTTGATCTCTTACAAGAATCCAATCAATAGATTTTTCAACAAGAAGAAGATGTGATGACTTTTGCATAAATATTTTTGCGAAGTCGTTTTTAAATATAATCCAAAAATAAAATTCCATATTTTTCCGTTTTCATTGGTTACATTTGTATATGGCTTGATGGTTAGTCTTCAACAGATTTGTGTTGTATCTGTAGATTTATTTCAATGTATTAGGCAATTATGTTGGTAAGAATAAATGATAGGCCATGAACACATACACATGTTGTAAGTATAAACTTAGACTTGGTATCGTATGACTAGTATTTGCAATCGATGTTATCCTTGTGTGTATGCTAACATATTTTAGCGTTAAATGGAAGTTAAACAATCGCATTTGTTGTTGTTTTTTACGTGTTTTTTTTTTCAGACATTGCATGTACAGCGATACTATATATTGATATGTTAACATGTTAGTACACATAATACTAAAATAAAAACAAATGCTGATGGCGATGGAAATATATCATGAATGAAATGAATGAAAATGAAAAATGTTGGTATGTTTAAGCCACTAAAGGACAATCGCATTTGTGCACAAATACTAAACGTGCTTCATTGACGCCATATGTTCAATAAAGGTAGAGTAACCCTATTCCCGAAGAGTTGGAGTACATCTATTTCCGTATTATCTTTTTTTTCAATCTCAATGACCTGAACATACCGAGTTTGCCACAAATGCGCCGCTAAAGCAGAAGAACTTGTTCAGGTATCGTGTCCATTCTATAAATACTTAAACTACGCACGTAAGACGTAAGCCTCTGGGATCAAACATAATTAGGTTTTAATGTGTCCGCGTACCGCAAGGGATCATCATCAAATGAATGCCAAAGATATTTGATATGCCCACATGAAGATTACTAATAGCATCAAATATACGGTACACCAGCAATTGATAAATATATAGCCAACATGAGAGCTATTTTCTCTGTCATGTCACGTATAGGCTAATGTTAGAAACCGCTTTATAAGTACAATACGGGAGTCACAAAGGGGTGCGTATATTTTTAGACAGTATTTGACTTTGCTCATGTTAACCACGGCTACTTTGCACAATCGGTAGTACGTGTATTATAAAGGTAAGAAACCTACATATGAAAGTAATCAATATATGCAATGGACCGGATATAGGAGAACAACTTTGAAAGAAAGTCACCCAAAGATCAGTTCCATTATGAAAATCTGCCAAGCGGGTAAGAAGATGATGTCGTTTGAAAGAAAAGTTTACGGACGACGCACGACGGCAAAAATGAGATCATTATAGCATCCAGGTTCAACGTGGTGCACAGGTGACCCAAACAAGCAAATGATCGATATAGTTCCCGCTATAATCACACCTGCCCTTCGGTTAGAATAATGTCCCTAAAATGTATTTCCATTTTGAATTATAAAACAATTAGACAAATATCACACCCGCTTTGTCATGATGCAATCAAACACAGTATTATGAAACTTGAATGTGTGCATGTTCGTTGTAAAGGGCAACAGAACCCACAACCCAAGCAATAACGCACAGTCATGTGGGGCCTATTGCGAATACATACCTATTCCAGTGCAATAAGTAGCAATTCTTTGAAGTAGGACAAGTCTCGCGTCTCCATGTACTTCGGACGTTTGTCAGCGCTGAGAGGATTTCCGATCTGAAAAATGAAAGTAAAAATATAAAAAGTATAATGCAAACATATACTTATATTTTTCTACTTAAAGTTTAATCCAAATAGGCGCCACAACACGTGCCGATGCTATTCGTATAAAACATCAGTATTATCCAAACATATGCACGGGTAGTTCACGTCATTAGTGTATATTAATGCAATATTTAATACAATAAAATAACTTGCATTATGTTTTGATACTAAACGAAAAACGTAGAAATGTATCTGAGTGTCGATGAACGGGAATTAGTAAGCTACAAATACGTCAATCAGGCTAAACCATTTGCTTAAAACACTGGATTTATCCAAAACGTCAATACATTAATAAAACGATAATGCTCAATCTATAAATGCAAATTCTTCCAAACAAAGAAGTGTTCAATTCGTATTTCATATCCATCTCAAATGCCATTGAGAAATTAAACTAACTGGTTCAACTGTTTTTGAATAACAAACAACACATTCTTAAGCTAACCCGTTTTGCATCATATCACTTTTATATGGTAATGTCTTGAAACATAATCATATATGTTTTATAGTAACGTATATTTCTTCACCGAAATGTATATATTCTAGATAAACTCTCTTTACAAGACCTTAATTATGGGACGTGGTTTCGATATATTTAATAAACGATTTTGATGAGGGTCTAAACGAAAATGTGTCTGCACCATTTTATTATCGCTTAAGTTAAATAGCATAAATGTTTGGTTAAGTTCTTATAATTTAGTTCACGTTTTTCTTGCTGAAAGTGTATATTCAGGATACTGACCTCGTCTCCTTGGCATCCCCAGGAACTCGGCCGCAAGGAGGCAGCAAGCCAAGATGGCTGCGAGTATCATCGTCTTCCTCTGCATGTTTTGGTTCTGAAGAAATATAAATATCATACGTGCTCTTGACATGAACGCAGTTCTAATGAAAGGAAAGGTAACTAAAACTATAGGATAGGATAGGGCAAACATGCATCGAGAAAATATATACAATGGTATTCTTGCTTTATTAACGATGTAGAACGATTCAGAAACGTAAATCATAGCGTTATATGCGACACTAAACGCAGTGCCGATACAAATGATAAAACACGAATCATTCTTTTTAGTGTTTGACCATTTCATTCCGTAAATATATACACCTGTTTGATCCCATGAAGACATGCTATAGAACATCTGACTGCTTGTATTGGAATTAAAAATAGCTGAACATAACTCACAATTGCACTAATTCATGATGATTGTCTGCAGGCCTGGGCCATGCAATCGTATTTGTATGAATGAATGCGAATTGGTTTTTTCATGCCCTTTGCTCAAATTGGATCCAGTCGGAAAACCATTTTGAAATTACCGAATATTGATAACGTTAAATTGTTAACAAAAACGGATTCTTTCTAAACCGGTCAGTTTATTACTCCCACTTAATGCGGCACGAGGATACATTCAGAGAGTACACTATTAAAAATGTTCCATGAAATGGCTTCAAAATGGTAATTTATTTGTCTAATTGACTCTTTTAGAGATTCCTATAATGGGTTTAAATATCTCACTCGTCGCACACATGTAATTATACCTATTGTTTCTCTGACATGATCATTAAATCTTTCGATATCGAACGGGAATTTTGTTTAATGCATCATCAATGATGATTACATATATGATTTTGTCATATAACAAAAACTTAATTAACCCAAATACATTCAGTATCGAACAGTTTATAATTATATTACTTTTATTATGATTATTTGTTGTAAGTTTTATCTTAAAACACCCGCATCGTTTGACGTGTTTGTCCGTCGTTATATTCTATTTTAATACCTGGATTAAACTTTTGCATTTGTATTATGTAATTAATTAAAATTATGTTAATAAAGTATTTAACAATAAATCATTGAAAAACGACAAGCTTAGAGCTATCCTGTTCCTTATTTATAAGCATACTGTAAATAGCAGGGCGTATGATGCTCAGAGGAGGTGACAGAATGTGACGATAAGACTACTATTTACATATTTTAAAAGTAAATAAAACAAAACAATTCATACACACGCCATTAGATGCCAGAGTTGGTCAAGTGCTAGTTTTTGAAAATATAACACATGGAGTTGTATTCACTTTTAAATCACTATAAACAATCGGTTTTATGATCTGGACTTAAAAGTAATGTTAGCTTTCAGACCAACCTATTTATTATCACCTCATTTATGGTGTGTTAAACAATACTCATACATGGTGTGTTTTCTTACTTTCAATTTAAGATAGGGGCAGTTAAATATATGCCACAAATGCCCCAGTTACTTCAAAATGTTACAGGAACATATGCAAATACGCTTCAATATTAGAGTAAGTGTATAAGTTTGCGAATACAAGAGGAAAACATACACAAGTATGACTGTTGCTAAATGGGAATGAAAAGCTGAATTATTGAGCGTATAGTGTTGGAATGA
>VMBQ01015465.1:0-12454 GCA_007657795.1 Dreissena rostriformis | reverse complement strand
GAAACGTCTGGAAACCGATTAAGATTATCCTGTTAAAACCAACAGAAGAATATTTGAGAAATTGGGGCCTTGTGCATAAGCATATTCCAAGGGAAAGCTCTGTAACAATACATGATTCTCTGTTGCATCTCTCTCATTTGTTTTGCTCTACACCAATCCTATTCAAATTAATTAATTAAGGATTCGTAATGATTAAGTCATTAAAATCTGTATAATCTGCGAAAATCCAGAATATTTCCATAATCTGACATGATAATGTCAATATTCATTCATACAAAGTCGTTATCTGAACATTCCCACAAAAATGAATATCAATAATTTAAACCCTTTAAGAAAAAACCTACACTTCTATTACTTTATAAATACCGGGTAGCTGAAATACTGGTAATTATGAAGTATTAGTGGTATGTGAACTATAAATTTAACGGTAGGGTAGTGTTATACATATTCTCGAAATATTGGACAGTATGACACGTACGAAGATAAGCAAATCAAATTTACACTTCTTAAAGTGTCAAATTATAAGTGAATTATTGTTGGGAATCAATATTAAAGGTTCGTTTACAATGTCAAACCTTTGATATTCACGTTTGTTGAGTACAGTTATCGAGATTTTCATAGCGCCATCTTTTTATTCATTTTCCCTAAAACTTCACCGAACTGTAAATAGTGTTTCGAAGTCAGTTTGGTCAACTTAAGCCTAAACCGGCGAGTCGGAATGGCAGACACCCGATAGGGTATTGCACGATAATGGGATTACATATAAAGTTTCATTTCACGTTAACAATTATACATTAAGAAAATAAATATATATTGATGAAAAAAACAACACTAAATGACCATCGATGGACAGGTAACGGTCGGAGACTAGAGATAAAAGTGCAATCTCAGGCGGGATATATTTTACAGTATTAGCTAAGTTAGTAATTATACCCCGGGTATTAGACAGCTAGTAAGACAATTTAACGCCGTCATATGACACTGTCGCCCGAGTCTCTTAGTGCGCCTTAACATCTGCTAAAAATACGAAGAAAGTATATCAAAACCAATATGCAAAATCTCGGTCCATAAATGATTCGTGTTTCATTCAAAAGCCATGATCAGTGATTATTAATCATCCGCAGTGGCAGAGTGGTCATGAAAAGTGAAGTCTGGCGACTTCGCGATGCAGTGACGTTTGTTTTCCGGGTTAAAGCAGAATTCCACGATAACGCTGCACATCTACGAAAGCAATCTGGAAACGGAAAGAGTAGCTAGTGTATTCAATTTGCGCAAGTAAGGACTAATATACGGTCATAAGTTTGAGAAAAATGAATTTAACTAACTATTCTCTAAAACAATGCATTACGGTCTTAATTATTTTGAATGTTTGATGATTTTATTTGAAAAATAAAAACTTACCGGTAATTCATTTAAGTTATTTCACTTCTGCAGATGCACTTACCCAGACGCCGGTGGCTTACATTGTCGCTTTTGTTAATGTAGAGACATTTTGCCGCATGAAATAAAATACGATTTGTATAGGAATATAATAAATATATTTGCCGTAATATAAAAAAGGGATTTATACTATACATGTATTGGAGTATGGTCGTCATTATCATCACGGCCACAAATATCATCAGCAACAGAAAGATCAGAACTTTTGCGACAATATTCTCATCGTTTGTGACAATTCAAGATAATTTATTTATGTAAACTTTTATGCCAGACAAAAGATTTTTCATTTCGGAATAAGGCAGGTTTCCTGAAAAACACGTGTGACAGAATTTTACGATTGCACACTGTACTGAAAGAACACGTGTACTTAAATAATGATACTACACATTCGTTTAACCCCAGTCCAATATAGATGCCGGATCAACACGGATCATATCCGGCACGAGACTTTTTGTAAATCAATAATAATCATATTATAAATTATGTTGTTTGCTTAAAATATTTTGTTTAACGTTCATTATTGTCTTAAGTCCAAACGTTGATAAATGTTTATAATTTTCTGAAGTCCAAACCCTTTCTTTTTTGGTATCATAACATGGCATCTGTGTATGTGTCAGTGTGTGTGAAATGTATGATTGTGTATATATAATAGAATGCATGGATATTATTTACCTCTATTATGTAATTGTTAGAAGAACTATATTATGTAACTAACAAAGTAACATGCAAACTAATGATACAATGTGTAATGTATATGGAGGTGAATAAACGCTAGAAATTGAAAACAAATAATACAAATATCCGGCACGTGAACCGTGTAGCCGCCGTGTAGCTCCGTGTCGATCATTGTAGGTCCTGGAACGTCCGAGAATGTCCTTTGGGCTCCGGGAGGCCAACACGACAGTTTTGGGAAGTTCAAAACTGCTGTGTGTTAATCCGTGACGATGGTAGCATCCGGAATGGTCCGGGATGGCCCGGGATGGTCCGGGATGGTCCGTGTAGCTGCCGTATAGGGTCCGGGGACAGCCGTATTTATGCTTTGGTTGTCCGTGTGCATCCTTGGAAGTCCGGGAACACATTTCAGTGCAACATGTTGTAATTATATGGTATAAGTATATAGCGAATAGGTGGTGTGTTGAATAGGGATAGTTTATCGTGCAAGGCGTAGGAATTTTATAAGGGGAGTAGAGCCCGATAAACTTTCCCCATCCAAGACACTTTTTTGTTTATCATTTGTTTCAAGCTTTTCTTGTCATGGATAAAATTATAAGGTCGATTTAACTCAATAGCAACCGTCATTACTTAGTTCCGGCATGTGATATAGGCAATACACAAGTCAAGTGTCAACTAACCGTACATCACTGAGTTACTCCCAAACCCCTTTATCCGGCAGTAGATATGGCAATTGACAGGATGAAAATAACCTCCTGTAATTACATATGACAACGAGAGCGCCGATGGCGTTGACAGCCTATTTACAAGATACAGGGAAGTTGCCGCTGAAGTAAATGTTAAGGAAACAGTTGACTGAATGAAAAACTAAAAGGCTNGCGTTTTAACAAAGTATCGTTGAATTAATATATGTATCCCGGAAAAAGCAACATTTTGGAAAAACCCACTAATCTGCTGTTACAAATAAAGCTGACCCATTTATAATCCTTTTAAAATCACACACCGTATCAACCGTTATTATTTCAAGTAAGCTATCATTGGTTGATATACTGGAACAGCGTTGTTTGTACCGGGGTGATTAGTGGGTTTTTCTAAACTTATTTTCAAATGAGCATAAGTAAATGTGTAATCCGAAAAACACTTCCGAATGCTAATGACATCAATTGCCATCTCCATTTGTTTTTCGCTTGCTTTTCAAGATCTTAAGTGTTGTATCCTTCGGGTAAGAACTTAATTGTAAATGTGAACTTTGAACGCTAGCAGACGACGAGACAAACTGCCTGACGATGACAAACGCTTTGTTCGAATAAAATTACTTTTCGGCAGTTATCGTTAAAGTTCGCTACAAAACGCGGCTTCTTGCACAAATTCGCAAAACTTGGAACGGAGATTGACGAAAGCACTGACCGGGCGAAAAGTGCACAGAGGAATAGAACGATTCACGAGACAATAGAAAATGAAATAGCAATACGCCCAGGGGGATAGACTTATTGAGAAGCAATAGGCGCGTCGAATCTATTATTAGATATGGTTTAACATATAAGTGGGAAACCAATTTATCACGTCTGGAATCGATCGTATTTTGTTCGTCGGCATTGCTTTTCAAACAATTACCGACTATTTAAATAGATAATCTTTCCTTTTACAACAGTGTATGAAACGCTTATGAAAAATAATCACCCAAGCCTTTCAACATTTAAGCACGGACAGATCTGTCTGGAACTATTTTTTTACAAATGAAAACAGACGCTTACATAAAACGTAGGATTTATCGCGCATGCGTAAATCCGCGTAAATCCGTAAGAATCGGTTAGTGTTACATGCAGACGTGCACAACAGATTGAATTCAGAAAACAGATTTTTTGTGAAGATGTGTATCGCGTGATGAACAGTGGGAGGTTTTTATTTTGCGGCTCTATTATAATTTGTAATACAGATGTTTATTGCAGATTGTGATTGATATGAAACCCTATTCGTCTGCGTCAAGAATTTGTCGTACGAGAATTGTGGTTAGCATTAAATGCAGACGTGCACAGAATGAGTTCTGAATACAGATTTATATTGTAGATAGAATTGTTTTACGAACGAAATTTGTTTTAGGTTCTAAGAACGTTTTTTCACGTAAAACGGTCTTAGAAAAAATCACTAAAAACGGCGTAAGCAATATTCTTTGAAAATCATGTTAGAAAAAAGTTTCTAAGTAAAATTTGTAAGAATTACCAAATACTATATCAAATATCTATTTCGTCTTTTCCAAAATCAGGTAAGGCTTCATAAAAGGCAACCATTCGACTTGTGATTTCAAAATGTGGTTTTAACAAAAGCCTATTTGCAACTGCGTTGCAAACAGGCTAAAAATCGCGTCTTGCCGGATATGAATTTTAAATGAAGTACCGGAGCTATTTGTTAGCAAAACTGCGTTAGATGTCAGGACAAGGCATACTTTTTTGTGTTGAAAAGTACATATCAGCTTTTGCCTATAACTTTATTTTTATGTTATTATTTAAATATTGTTAACTAAACTGATTTCATAATTTATTAAATTTTCTTAATAGTATCTAAATTTACGATACAATGTTCAATATGAAAAATATGGAGCCTAAAATAAACTTAAATAGCTCCAATGATGTTCTCTACATTTCCTAAACTTATAAATGCCTTTATTAAATTTTCGTAATACAGTTAATTTACGATAAAAAAATAAAACACGAACAAAATATTTGATGTTTTTTCTTTAATTACGGATTGTCAATTGAAGTAAAGTAGATCTAATTGTCTTGGAAAAAAATCTGCGATAGAGGACGAAAGCTTTCCCTCAGTGGGATGCGATGTCCCAAGGGTGGTTTAAAAGTGTTAATTGGTATGTCTGTGATTCCACATGTCTGCACATGTGTTGATACCGTTATTAAGATAAGATACCATGCGTCACCTTCTGATAACATTTAAAATTACAATCATGGAAATCCATTCATGCTGAGTTTTATTATTCATAAAAAAATGCATGCGAACCTTGTTTCTTTTAATCACAAAATAACTAATAAAAATATTTATTTAAAAAATACGAACTATTATGTGATGATCAAATCGATAACAGAAACTATTTAAATCTTCAAATATTTTAGATAAATTTGCTTCGCATCCTTTTATTGTTCATGGACCTATAGGTCCCTGTATTGTTCTTCAGTACCGTTTTGGAGGCGCGCGCGAGTATTCAGCGGCGGTAATCCGGGAGGTATCGATTTCTGGGATTGTCTATATCAACAAAGTTTTAAACTCTGGTCAAAAATTAAATTGCATTTTTATTGATTATACTAATTGTTATGACAGCATAAATCGTTCACTATTATGGCAAATATTAATTACCGAACAAAAAAGCTCTAAAATGGTTTCGGCACTCAAAGCGATGTATTCGTCAGTGAAATCAGCCGTCCGGTTAAACAATGAAATATCCGAATACATCAATTCATACTCTGGTGTAAAACAAGGAGACCCTTGCTCAAGCATCCTATTCACGATGTTCGTTAATGACATTATTGAAAATATTAATTCTAATATTGAAGGAATCATATCGATCAACGATATAAAATTATTCTTATTATCTTATGCCGATGACCAAGTCCTATTTTCAACTTCGCCCACATCAGCGCAACTAATGTTAAATTTCATTGAAAACTGATGTAATACATACAAATTAAAAATCAACATTAGTTAAACAAAAGTTGTAATTTTTCAAAAAAGTAACCGACAAACAAGTTTTAACTAATATGGGATGACAATTTACGCACAAGCACTATGCCCAGTTTTCTCAGAACGCAACTCAGTTCTGAAGCGCATGCGCATGCGAGCGATTTAGAGCCATATTGGTCGTCTGGAAGAGATAAAGTAACGAAAAATGCCAATTTAAAAACTAGAAAAACTCCCGCGGACGTAATTAAAACAAACGATTAAAATATGGACCACGAAGCTAGTTGAGAAGAAATGTAAATATTCTTATTTTAACTTCGTCGTATAGTTTTCGCCGATTTAATTGAACAGAACAGAAAAGAACATAATCCAATATTATTATTTTTGAATTAAGCATACACAGCTTATGATCAGATAATGATTAATGGTTATAGGGGCTCTACAGTTTACTGATTGTAGCATCAGCTACTGATAAGCAACCGGGAGAAAAAGCTTCAACGACAGGCGAGGTGAGGCGAATATAAGCGAGGCCAAATCATTTGTTTGCAATAACAGGAATACAAAATGCAGTCAATTAACAATCGTTTTATGATCAAACAATTAACATTGAACTAAAAATACGACGTTTTGGGGTAAGCCCTCCTTAAATAGGCTAGGCATTTGTGAATTGTTTGCCGTTTACTCAAAATGGAATTCTTATAGCTCATTTAATGTATGGTCATTATGTTTGTTATGGTTTAATTAATTATTTAATGTATGGTCATTATGTTTGTTATGGTTTAATTAATTATTTAACGAATGGTCATTTTTTTTGTTATGGTTTAATTAATTATTTAATGTATGGTCATTATGTTTGTTATTGTTTAATTAATTATTTAATGTATGGTCATTATGTTTGTTATTGTTTAATTAATTATTTAACGAATGGTCATAATGTTTGTTATAGTTTAGTTAATTATTTAATACATGGTCATTATGTTTGTTATAATTATTTAATGTATGGTCATTATGTTTGTTATGGTTTAATTAATTATTTAACGAATGGTCATTATGTTTGTTATGGTTTAATTAATTATTTAACGAATGTTCATTATGTTTGTTATGATTGTTTTTTATTTACGTTTATTGATTGCTTTGTTGATAACTTGAAATATATTGGAAAATGTATTAAACATATGTAAGTACGATTGAAATCAAAGCGCTGAAGGCACTCCAGTTGTTCGCTATAATGTAAACAGAGGGCACTGTAGTGCCGCACTTTGTTGTAAACCCAAGTCAGTCTTCAAAACCAAAGTGTGTTCGCTTTTTGGTCAACACTACAGTGCTCTGAAGTAGTACATAAATATATACAAATATATAAAATATAATATATAAATATATTTCGCAACTCCATCATCATTATCATACAACCCCTGTTGCACGATTTGAAAAAAAATCTGTAAAGAGAACACTATTTGATGTCACATGCACAATAACAAAGCTCTCGACCATGTGGTCTCAGAGTAAAAGATTTAAAAAATAATTTTCTATGTAGCCTTTGTTGAATATGTGACCTACTTGGGGTTGCCATTTTTACCATGTGTGCTTTTTCTTTAACAAATTCGTAGATGAACATAAGATACTGCGATTTACTAAATATGAAAAAGTTGGTCTCTGCAGACAGGATATATTTTATGGATTAATATATAAAAGTCTATGTAAAACCTGACAGGCAAGTTTTAACCCTAACGTTAAACACATTTTGTAGTGGACCTCTAGATGATGCTACATACCAAATATGGAAACCACGGGATTTGAGGTTTCAGACAGTAAGATTTGTTTCACTGTTTTCTCTTTATCTTTCTTAAACTGGTGATCCCTGCGGGTAAACCAGCTTTGACTCCATGTGCGTAATTTGAACACACTTTGTAGAGGCCATAATACGATGTTGCTTACCAAATATTTAATCTCTGTACCTGATTTCTAAAAAAAACATTAAGCTTAACTGGCTTATATTACTTATTTAATGTTGATGGTGTTGCACAAAATAGTTACTATGTTGTTTAGTTCACTTATAATTTTTCAGTTAAAGCTTATGTTATTTTAAATATGGAACGTTTCACACAGTATTGCAATATGAAAAAAGTCATTTTAAGTTAATGCTGTTAAAACAGGCTAAATAATTTACGAGAAATCGGGGACTAGGCCTTATGGTTTAAGGGGAAAATATTTGTATAACCAATGATCAGTCCTGTTAAGGTTAGTAAAAATCTTCCAAGCGGTAAATTGATGAGATGTCTTTTGAAAAAATAGAGATGTCTTTTGATGAAACAGATGAGGAACAACCGAAAGCATGGACTGACGGATGTATTTTAATAGCTCAACATTATCGCTTTGGGTTAACTTTAATAAGCTTGATTTATCATTGAGTTGTAATAAAAATTAAGCGCAACGAGGTTCACGCTTGTCATCTTAATGTTAATATTCAGCGCTTGATACCACAAGGAACTAAACTATTCTCAACATGGACTTGTTGGCAGGCATTTCCGTACAGTATTATATTCAAGACATTTAAAATTTTAAAATATTTGTATTTCAAAACCGCTTTTCGGATTCAGTTTTTTTTCTATTCAAATAAATTATATTATTATTATTATATAAACGGGTTTTTTGGTCTTCAAGTTCAATTGCACAAACAAATATGAGGTCAAGAGCCTTAACAACCTTTTTCTTCCATTTGACCTATTGACCCAGTTGTTTACCCAATATAACCCAGTTTCTTACTCCGCCAAGATATCAATGGGACAAACGGAAGAGCCAAGCTACAAGAAGATAAATATAAATGTGGGTGCTAGAATTTTCACACAATTTCTTTGATTTGACTTTGTTTCATGAAGATTTTATGAAGATGAAGTTGAAGAAGTGCAAAGAAGCTTTTTGTTTTATTTGGAATTGCGAACTAGTTTTTTTTCCCCATGTTACCCAGTATGAAACGATGCCATATAACTTTGGGACAAATGCTCTGACAAAGTGTCATAAAGTTTCAATAAATGTGGCCTTTCAAGTGCTCAGAAGATTTTTCTTCAGTGTGACCTACTGACCTAGTTTTTTACAATACTTCATCCAGTTTTAATTCGGCAGAGATATTATTACGATAAATATTCCGGCAAAGTTTCAACATATTAGGGAAATAAGTGAGTTTTCCTTCCTTTCACAAGCTTTTCTTTTATTATACCTAAAGAATTTATTTCTGACCCCCACATGATCCTGTTGGAAACTTGGCCTTAAATAACGAATAAGGAAAAAAGTTCCAAACAAGTTTCATTAATAAACGCAGCCTGTGGATATTCCAAAGCATTTTCTTTAATGTGACCTATAAGTGACCTAGTTTTGTATCCCAGTTTTAAACTTACCCGAGATATCAATGGGAAAAATGTTCTCATTAAATTTCATGAAGATTGGGCCATAAGTGTGGCCTCTTGAGTATTGACAAGGAAAATGTTGCTTGTCAGGCGAGGAATGACAGATAAAAAGGCAATCACAAAAGTTGACCATAAGCTTTTTATGCTCAGGTGAGTAAAAACGATAGGCCTTTAGAGAACTACAAAGAAAAATAAAGTGTGTTCTTGCTATTTTTCTAAATGTTCAAATTTATGGACTTACTGTGGCTAATGTTTAATCCGCTGCATAAAGATATTGACTTTCCAGTGTAACTAGTGTGTTCATCACATTAACTAAAGGTGAGAACAAGGCATGTGCCCATAGGACACAGATGCCTCAACATTCCACTTATGTCTTGAAATCTGAACTTTACCTGTAAAAGTCACCCCAGAATTTGAGATAGGGAGACGGGTATTACACACACAGACCTATCAATATACATATTGTAATGTATATTGATAGGTCTTTGTTACACATGACATGTCGTTGTATGATGGTTTACATTTGTGCCTAATTATTTTTAAATCAAACAATTTATGGCAAAGTCACGTCTGAATTTTTCAAAAATGACATTTAACCTAAAAGTGCGATCTTGACATTAATTGTATAGAGACGAGTGTTACGCACAACGCTTTGTCTCATGATGGAGTACACTTGCTATTTTAAAATCCAGTTACGGTATATATGGTAAAATAATGGCCAATGAAGTAATGGCCAAGCTGTTTTAACATTGAACTAGCTGTTTTATTGCGAAATAAGATCATGACCTCTAAGTGTGACCCTGACTTTTGAGGAAGTGAGACGGGTGAACTTGATTCAAATAATTTTAAAATCCATCAATATATTGCAAAATTATAGCAACGACATCAATTTGCAAGTTGTTTTATGGCCAACATTGAACTTTGACATCTAAGAGTGACCTTGACCTTTAAGGTAGGGAGAAGTATGTTGTACATGTTACACTGTCTTGTTATGGTTATCATTTGTGCCAAGATATTTTCAAATCTGTCAATATGTTGCAATATTATGACTGAGACAGTATTTTTGGACGGACATTCCAACAGTCAGACAGTGTGACTGCTATATGCTGCCTTCAGTGAAAAAGGACATAAAATAGTATTCAAATAACTGTTTAACATGCTTACTCAGAGCTCAAAGTTTTGAGTCTTTCCTAGTTTAGGAACATTGTCGTTTTTTTTACTTAAACAAATTAAGTTGTATCTTAAATTGGTCTTAAAAAACGTTGATAAGTCGCTAAAGATATGGCCCAGGCATTAGGATATTCCTTATAAAAGGTGTGCCGTGCATCAAAACTGAATGTCTCTTATTCATAAGGTGTGCCACTTATTTAAACAAGACGCTACCATCATTAAACGCTGCTGCACAGAGTGGAAGCCTTTTCATTATTGATACATACACCCCTTTCAAGTTTCAGTACAAATATAGGTCAATGTCAAGGTCATTATAAGGTCAGGTGATGAGGGTGTGATGATAGTGTTCATAGATAACATCCATGCAAGTATTACAGCTTTGTAGAAAACAGTATTGATGTTATAAGAAACGCATCATTTTGGGTTAACCAAAAATGTTGACTTTAAGAATTTGTCCAAAACTAGGTCGATTCCAAGGTCAAAATGAGGTCAGGTGATGTGGGTAAATTGAAATTTTAGTATCAAAGCTTTGTAGGAAGTATAATCGATGTTATACAAATCACAACCTTTTTGTTTACCTGGTAGGGACGAAGAACAAACAAACAAACAAACAAACGAATGAAGGGACAAGCCAATCACTCCATGTAGATGCTGGGGGCATACAACATGTCACTTGCACTAGTACACAGAACACTGTTAGGCTTACCCCCTGCATGAGAACGTCCACTTGCTCCTTCACATTCACTCCTCCAACCACCAGTAGCTCCCTGCAGAAGACAAAATATGTAGATCGGGCTTAGTATTTGATAAACAATATTCACCTTTAATGATAATTAGGCCTATCAATAAATGAGCCTTGTTCTGGGAAAACTAGGCTTGATGCATGTGCGCACAGTGACATCCCAGATTAGCCTATGCAATCTGCGCAGGCTTATCAGGGAGCACACATTCCGCCTTAACTGGATTTGCAGTAATAAGAGACTTCCTTTTAACGAAAAATTGGGCAGTTTAACAGTTAGCTTTTTTCTATTGTTTGTACAAATCATATAAGAATTGAATATAAAGAATAATTCAGCAAAAATCAACAATCTCTTACTTCTATTCTCAGATGTTTCATATCTGATTTCTCAGTATATTTATTCAGTATAGTTTGGAATTTAACACAATTAGAATTATTACAACAAAAAGTGTTTGAACATGCCAGATTTTTAAGCTACCATTTTCAGTAAAAATATAAGTAATACTCATTGCCATAGAACAGCCATTATATTTAGCATACAGTAGTGGTAAAACATCGAAACTTTGTCAACATATTATTCTTAATACCTCAGTCTTTATTTTATCTTTTTTAGAGCATTAGTCCATTTAAGCCAGTTGTTTAGATAAACCACTAGCTCAAAGCTCATCAAATTGCCCAGCATGGAACGACAACTCTGCGTGGAGATTGCAAATTGCCTGATGTTTTATAATAAAGCACACCAAAGGTGATGTGTACTTCAGTGAATTAAGTTGTTTTACCGGTAATCAAGTATCATATTTATTCTGTGGGTGTGTCAATTTAATACCTCTTTTTAACATCTTTATATTTTACATAAACAGCTTTATCAATTCCGTCCAGGCAGAGTGTTGTGTGTTTTTTTTTTATAAATCCTATACACATTGATCATAATTATCCAAATTAAAAGCACTAACCCCAGGCTACGACCTCTTGGTTATTGCACAAGCAATAATACCTAAACAAATGTTAGTATTTTTTTGGATTTGAATTAATGTTTAAAGATGTATATTAAATAAATGGACCTTTCTCTGGAAAACAGGGCTTAGTGCATGCGCGTAAAGTTTTGTCCCAGATGAACCTGTGCAGTCTGCACAGACTAGTAAGGGAAGAAACTTTCCGCCTAAACAGGACTTTCTCTAGGAAGAGGCGTTTTTTAAACAAAAAATTCCATACAAGCAGAAAGTATAATCCCTGATTGCAGATTGCATAGACTAATCTCGGATAAAATTTATGCACATGCATTTAGCCTGGTTTTCCCAGAGCTAAACACAGAGCTACTACTACTACTACTACTACTACTACTACTACT
>VMBQ01015464.1:0-12443 GCA_007657795.1 Dreissena rostriformis | reverse complement strand
TTACAAAACGATCAGGCAGTAACCTGTTATTCTCTATATTCAGAGTCCAAATTTCAACTAAATCCGTTCAAAAATAAGGGAGCTATATTGATTTGAATACGTGATACGTTAGAAAAGTCTCCAAGTGTATGCAAGTTTCAACAGCAATACAGGTGTTTACGAGACACTCTTTTTAAGAAACAATGATGAATGGAAAAGCTTTTGAACTCCTGCAATAAATCCCTGCACAATTGGCATCGTTGACTTGCTTCGTTCAAACATGAATGCATCATACTGTACTACTGGATGTGCGTTGCTATTGGTTGTTCGTTGGTATATTGTTGTGAAAAGATACGTTTTTATTATATTCTTTCCGGTGGTTTAAAGAGAAATATCAGTGAAATAAAACTGATATTTCACTGTTTCAAACAGTAAAAAATAATAATAAATAATAATAAAAAACAAATATCGATATTTTTACTGTTTAACTTTAAATTGACGTCATTTTTGCCGAAATGACGTCATTATTCCAGCAAAATTCTTCACTTACTCTTTTACAATGTAAATAAAAGGTGAAAAAGCATAAAATAAAAAATAAATGTTGGATTCGGTGGAATATCGATTTTAATTCACTCTTAATCATAGAAAAAATACATTTTAACTCGTGGCTGCGCCACTCGTGAAAGTATTATTATCTATGATCACTCGTGAAATAAAATCGATATTCCACAGAATCCAACAAATATCCTCTATATATTGGAACCACACAGAACAATTACGAAAACAAGTATTTCACAAACAGAGACTTCATATAAGGAACCATTGTTGTACAAATGTACAAATATACCGACTTATGATCAAGCAAGCAGATTGTTTGGAGCCTCGAGTGCTCTACGCATGTAAGACTACAACTTACAAACGGAAAATTAATCGAACATACTCGAGGCTGTTTTCAATTTAATGTCATCTCTCCGGGATAAGAATTGACGAGTGTCTGTGTTACAAATCTGGCAATACATATTGGAAATTGATAATACGATACTGCTATGTTTGAACTATAAGAAACTTTAAAGATATAAAAATACACATATAAAATTACGCTTAATGTAGTGTTGTCAAACAAAACGTTCGACGTTCAGTCTACTTCGATATCTCGACATTCTCATACGCGCAATGGTGCGCACACTATATATGCTCATGAAATTGATTACAACTGAAACATCAGGATGAATGTTTCTAATGCCAAAGATAGAGCTGTAACGTCTGGAAGCAATTGTTTTTATCTACACATATTGTTGCAAGTAATTTATCTTATCTTGGCCAGGGCACGTGACCAGTTTGATTTTGCAAGTATTGACGCCTCAAATCACTATGTTCAATAATAATAATAATAAGGAGACACAGTTCGTTATGCGCGAATGGTGTTCACATAATTATGTAAACTCACTTATTTGAAAGCAATATCTGACACGATTGTATAAGAATGGTTCATTTTGCTAAATTCGACACAGATCATACAATTTATTCATATCTTGATTGCATTCTGGCAGCGATATACCAGTTCATGTCACTGGGTACACATATAGTAGTATACTTGATTGTATGGCAGTCATTAAACTGGAAATTAAGAACCTAATAAGACATAAACGATCGTGTTAACTTTCATAAAGGAACACGTTACATTTTTAATTACTTCGACTATGTTCTTTTATGTGCACATACGTTAAGGAAGTGTTTGCATATTTGCGGAGGTGTATAAGAGTTGAACTGTTTTCAAAGGGCACATTAAATGCTACCTTTGGTGTATAAGTCCCCGCTGTCTTACATTAAAGGAACATCCCTGTTATACTGCAATGTAAGGAAAACATCATTCGACGTATCGTTTATTATCGACATAATGTCACAATAATACGGCCATTCTAAAAGATACTTATCACACAGAACACGATGTTGTTGTCGTTTGTAAAGGCCTAGTCAACATGTATTAAAAACAACATTTTATTTAAGCCTTTATATTTATCGTTTCAAACACGAACTTTCTTAAATGCAGTTTTTGAAAACGAATAAGTTTTCAGCGAAATAAACGGCATATATTTTCATTAGAACCGATGCACCAAAGAAATCCTTAGAACTATTGTCAGTGAACGGTCGCATTAAAAGACAATTAACAGCGCAATGCATATATATTCAGCTTATTCTTTGTCTAACAGTATTGAAACAATAACATTTGTTTGAAACAATATTAAATAAAGATCAATTAATGAAGACTTTGAGACAAATCATTCCCAAAACCCTTACTTAATCTGCTCCTGTTGGAAAGTCCATACATGTTTTTTCCTCCTTATCTGCCACAGTAATGGGAAATGTGATGTGTATCTGTTTCGAACAATTGAATCTGTAATCTCTTTTTATAAGGGAATAAGTATTACTTTGTCAATTATGATGATAATGATGTTAAATCCATTATTGGGGTAACTTTGAAGAAGGCTCATTTGTTCACAGTTTATTTATGACGCAATAAAAAACCACGGGGTATTACGGAAAATGTATAAAACTATATTATTGAATGCGCTTTAAATTGAGTAAGCATTACAATTCCCATCTTAAAAGAGTAAAATACAGAGTTAGATAAATCTTCTCGTTTGAAAACAGACTCCATCGATGTTATAATTGCATTGGATTTACAGGCGTGTAATTACACGCACATGTGTAATATTTACATTAATATTATACGGTACCCTCTTAACATAGGCATTATATCCAAACCAGAGAACTATAGCATTCCGAATGAAATATCACACTATGCGTTCCATATGAACTCATTTCACAACTTTTAATGAATCGACATCCATTTGTAAATACAATGCCTTACATAAACGCCTTCTTGCAGAATTAACACTATGTACTATATGATATCGGTGGACTCCTTAATTCGCCAAGGTCATAGTAAGTATATCTTAAAGTTTGCAAAGTACTCAAATCAGCCTGCTCGGTAAATGTGCACTTCTTATAGTATACATTTGTATAATATTTTTATAAATGGAAGAAAACTATTTTTATACTCCAGCGCAAGATAAAGAACAAATGTACACAGAAATACATTTTATTTAATAATTTTGATTAACGAGGCAGTGTGGATTTCCGAATTTTCAACATGAGCGTATCTAATTTTCATCTCCGTTAACGTTCTAAATTAGCTCAAGAAAATATAAAAGCAGAACACGGAATAACCAGGTTGATTAAAATATGCGTTCTGAGAATAATAGGATTATGGTCAATGTCTTTCATGGATGGAAATAGAATTAATGACTTAGTGACTGTGACAAAGCATACTTTTTTCCAAGAAGTGAAAGCACATCAATATTGTTGTAATCAAACAGACACACGATTTACACGCAAACTCACTTATGTGTATTATGATTGGATAACTACATACAGCGCACGCAATGAATAATGAGTAGGTGCCAACGCCATGACATATGCACTAATTAAAATCTGCACATAGAATAGCGTGATACAAATACATGTATTAATATTATGACATAATGTTTAATGTCAACATTAACAGTTATGTACATCAAAATGAAATCAATGCAAAAATTAAAGAAGTGAAACTCCAGAAGCTCCAACAGTATTGTATTTCTAGTATACGCACGTTCGTGGTCTTTTATTTATGGCAATACTTTATCTTAATATAGCATTCTATTTAAGAGAATAAACAGAAAGCGACAAATACTGATTGATAAAATATTCTCAATACGGTATATTGGAATAAAAACATACTGAAAAGTACTTAAACAGCCCATTCAAATGTCAATCAATAATCAGTATAATGGTCAGTAATGCATATCGATTTTCGAAAAAACTCTTGATGTAAATACCAATTTATATTAAATGAAGTACACTGGGCAACGTTAGGCATAAGACAAATCATAAATTAGAATATACTCATTATATTGCAACTTACAATAATCGTGTTTCATAGATCAGGTTAAATTGTACATACGAAGTTAGACATCCAACCAGAAAGGGTGGTTATTTGCGTACCGATGTGATACAAACTGTATAAGCCGTATAAGCGCACCAAAAGAGCTGTTAAAAGATTATGACACTGAAGCTATTAAACTCTGAATTCGAATCGATAAAGGTATAGACAAGTAATTTACTTTTATTTTTTCACGAAAAAGTAGAATCGTGTACGAACAAAACCGTGGGTGATGATAGAAGACACATACAACGTATACATAATGCTAGCCTAGTTAGCATGAGTCCCATTTACTTCATTTTCGACCGAATGTCTCTATGTACTCCGTTTTGCAATATATATTGATGCTTCAACTATAAGTTGAGGTATTAAAACATAGTCGAACAATGGAATTATATACTGTAACGGCATCACAATTAATTTGTTAATCGGGTTATGAACGCACATTTGCAATTTCTATGTCCATGCCATTTCCTTAACAACCCTTACGTGCATCTCAAAATAGCGCGCATTTGGTTTCGTAATGCACCTCATTTTGAAGACAACAAAACAGTAAAGGCTATGGATATATGTGAAAATATAAGCAACGCTATAGGATTTAAGTAAAAGTTATCAAACAAGAATAAAAACAACATTGGCGAATGAGAAACTCAAATAAAAGTTCAGCAGAAGGGGTTTAAGCAAATCAACCAAATTAGAATTTATGCAATTGAACAGGATTTTATTTCGTTTTGTCAAAACTCATACATGTTAAACAAAGACATTAAAGTAAAACAAACTTTGATTTATTATACTATTATAATGCTATTCATGGTGTTTTTATTTAACATTCCTCGTCAATATTCAATATTCATTTATTCGTTATAGTTTAAGAAAATTAAATGTTGTCGGTAAAATCGTGTTTACTCTCGTTAATGGGAATCTATGTTTTAAAGCTATGTTTTTCCACAAATCAAGCCATTGTGAGGAGCAATAATCGAACGTATTTGAAGTCCACAATGGTCCATACATTGATGTAATTTAGATTTACATACACTAATGTGTTGTTATTGTTCAATATCGAAGTGCTGTGTCTGCATATTTATGAGTTTGTTTTATATATAACGGAACCGTCCGTCCCACAACATCAGCTATTTAATGTTTTTCAAACTTCAAGTGCAGTGCTTTCTTTTTAAACGACAGACACTGCATTGCTGACTTCGGAATATTTGTTATATGCAGCTTAATAATGTTCAGATTAGAGATATACCCTAATTTGATTTCATCTTATATTCTCTGTAAATAACAGCATGATACGATGCCTAGAATTTCTCTAAATCTTGTGATGTTATGCAAGTATAATAATACTTTTAAATAATGAACATGAACTAATGCCCGTTCAAAACAATATTATTATTTATTCATATTGCTGAACATCTGTTAAAACGGATTCGTTATGTAGTGACGTTTATTTACAAATAGAAAATTTAATGGTACAGTTCTTTAAAATACAATGCATAAGTATACACGTTTAAATGCCTTGAGCACTTATTAATCATCGTTTGTTATATGCAAACTATATTTTGCATGTTACGGAACGCAGTACACGTCTTCCAAAGAAAATATAAATGAACTTGCAAATGAACGTTTGCTGAATTTCAATCATAGTCGATGTAATACATCCCATTTTTATTCTGAAATAATACCAGAACACGCACTGGCAAGTTCGCCGAGCGCGGTTCTATTAATGGGTAGGAGCTTCAGCTTAGATTTCCTACTTCCAATTTCGTATGTCACGTGATTGGATGTGTTAGTTTTTGATACGATTATGAATTAGCATATTCATATTTCTTTGAGTTAAAACCATTGACCCTTGATCGCAGAATTGTCCGGTTCTTCGGACGACTCACGGACATTCTTAATATGGAAATGGCCTAGATTCTCTAAGCATGATGTAGGTATTACGTGAAAATTATATTCATTATGATTGTAATGTATTCCGCTGTTCTCGGCTATTGTTATATCATTTATACCTAAGTAGCAACTACCCATGTCTTCCGTCTTGTATTTATCAACCTTGATAATCTGCATTATTGGTTTCTGCTTAGTAGGATAGTTAGCTGTATTTGTATGAATAAGGCCGAAAGTGAAATAATTGTTTGCTATAAACTCTTATTTAGTTATGTTTAAAAAAATCGTACTTTGTATCCAATGTTTGTTTATATAATAAATATTGTATGCCTTTATAATAAATCTAATGTAATTTTATAATACAATTTATTTAGTAATATTAACGAGTGCAAAAAAAAAAATATTTCTGTATTTTTTGTGTCAGAATGTCAGAACTCTGATCAAGGTAAAATAAACACAATCAAAGGTGTTTCTTTTGCATACCACGTATGTTTCCGTTTCAAACAGAGTGTGAATGCGGTTCTAAACGAAGGTAACTGTTCGTGTGTACGTTGCTTATCAAGGTCAAAATCAGAGAACCAATCACGCATTCTGTCGCGTGTCGTTCGCATGTTTTAAGAAGTATCACGACACTGTGCCGAATCCAATCTAACGGAGAAGATTTGGTTGGCATCGGCGTTTTGTAATTATTTCATATTACCCTATTAAAACCAATATATTCTGTGATATTATGTTGCTTAATATTTGCTATTTTAATTCGTTTTTTTATAAACAATACATAATGCGAATAGCTCTTTTAGTTTGTTTACATTTCAGGTGCTTAAACGAGGCCTCATACACGCGTTAAAGAGGAATTGGCCCTAATTGGATCGACATCGCGTTACTCGTCATCGGGATAACTCTCCCGCACAGGTCACGCTTCTTTAGGTTATGCTTTATTGACGTCGGGCGTGTCTTTTGCTTTCGTTAACCTGCCGAAGAATACAAGACATGACCTTGTAACGAGAACAATGAATTTAGCCCATATAAAAAGTATCTCTAAATTCTTTGCGCGTCTTATAAATAAGACTAAGACTTTGATTGACACCACACATAATTGTTTTGTGTGACAGGCCTTGTTCATATATATATAATGTTTTAAGTATATATTAGACTGGATGACGTCCAAAAATTTGTATAATTCGTACTCCTAATGAGAACGTGATGCAAGTGTGTGACTTTATCAGTATTCATTTCATGCTCAACTTATTAATGTTTAATTAACTGTTGATGGAATACTTTTGTTTTAATTTCTATCTCATTCGCCATTCGATGCATTTGCTCCATCTNCAATCAGTTTGTTTACATCGCTGTTTACTTGATCATGCCGAGCGATTCCGAGCCGGTTTTCCGATAACAAATTTTGATTGGTCGGCACAAGACATTGTGTATCACGTTAGCAGGTCAATGGTGAAAGGCCAGACATTCAAAACAAAAATGGCGTCGAGTTCAAAAAGAAGACGTACACTCGCCTGCAAGCATACACACACGGTCGGTAATACATCTATGTTCGACATACACCTCCAACAAGAATGACAAAGGCTGACAGTAACAGACAAACTCTTCAATGGGAGTGCAAATAACAATTATTAAAAACATCAAGCTGTACTTCGATTTACACACACATATATATATATATATATATATATATATACATATACATACACACATATATATATATAAATGTTTGCAAGATTACCATAGTGTGAACGTAAGTACAAAATGTGTATATAATGCTATTTATATGATTGATTGAATATAAATAAATTTATTATGACACTCTGACAAGTTTTTTTAAATACATTATATTAAAAGCTTACACATTTCGGTATTTATGTAAAGTGCACAAAACTATAATGTATTACTGCTGAGCGAGTACAGCGAAGAAATCACGTGAAATGATGGTCTCTAAAGAGTATGTTAAGCAAAGGAGGACATTTTTTTTCAAGAAAAAAACAGTTTATCGTGGTATACCCGGAAAAAGGCTGTTTAGTTTGCTTTTAATTTTGGCATGCAATTAAACTGATTTTACCCCTAATGTTTAGAATTGACCTTTCTAAGGCGGCGAACAATAATTCTAACCATTATTAATGATACAAATACCATACAAACACAATAATATACTTTTCCTGACATGAACTGTTCACTTGTTTTTGTTTTAGTTTAATGACCTTTAAGTTACTAAAATGTCATGCCTTAGCATTTGTAATCACTATTGTATAGTACTTATTTATGTAAAAGGTTGTGTACAGTCTTTATGTGGTTTTACCTGCAAACAAAATGTAATTCTATTCGTCCTCTTCAGTTTGCAATAAGTTTGTTCGTGAATGTGTGCATCTGGTCGAAACTATGCAAACATACAATAATGGCTAAAATTATTTTACTACTCCCAGTACTGCTACTTCTACTACAACATCTATACTACTACTACTACTTGTATTACTACGTACTGCTACATATAATACTGCCTACTATATCACAAATGGTAGTCACAATATGTAACTCTCACAAGTTAAGATAACAAAAGCGTTAATCTCAGGCGCATATTCGCGTTATGACGCTGAAAATTAAAATTTAATTCAATGAGAAAGCAAACAACACAATCAACACTAATATCATTGACAGTGTAACGCGCTCTGCAACTTTATGTTCCTCGTTTCTGAACCATATTACAAAAGCGACCAGCGCAATGTAATCGAACACTGTTTTCAATTATATAATACAAGGAAACCAAATTGATTAAATGCGATTTATGACCATGATTAAACGATGGTTTACGTAAGCAATTAATTTTTGCCTTATCTCAAAGTTCGTTAATCTCATGTTTCTATTTCAGGTAGCTTATTGTACGAGAACATTTGATGTTAATGAATTAATGAACATCAAATGACCAAAATATGGTATAATATTAGTTCGATAAATGCCAAAATATAAAACTAATTGACAATTGTGGAAACTATGCCAAATGTTGTTGTTCTAACCATAACATATGCTTATAAGATTATAACCTGTGTGTGTATTTAAATTTATTATTATCCAGCATGAGTTAAAAAGTGAATAATAAACGTGCATACTTATTCCTAAAGGCAAACGTCATTAACAAACAAGAATAAACTATTTCAATGTTATGTTATTATTTAACAACATGTTCATTTATTATGTTTACGCATATCTAAGTATCTTCGTTGAAGTCACTGCCATCTTAATAACAAATCTATTTAAGTGGCCATCACTGTTTGCTATACCCTGTATATACCTACAGTGTAAATAGACGGCGATCCTAGATGATGATCCTGTCTTATGATTTCCAGAATCGAGGTTACAATGTTTGTATTATTTAAGATAAATGCCTGAAAGAATACACACAGGGAAAGCTTTCGTTAATTACGTGAGTTCATCTTAACATATCCCACGCCTTGATATTCTAAGAACTATCTAGGACTCCAGCGCCCCGTATGACGTATAATCCAAATGATCGATCGCCGACCACGCGAAATGTCAAGGCTGTAATATAAACAATACGGTTTACACCCTACGTATAAGAAACAATTACGAATATGGTTTCGAAAAAAATCAAACATGAAAAGAACATATGAATAACTCCTTTTGAACCCCTAATGAAAAAAGTATAATGTAACATTAACATTGGAAACACACATTTTACGGACACATATATTTCAAGTTAACTCCGCAGACGCTTGATTTCGAAATAACTGTTTGGCTTAAAAGAGGACATCTCTCTATAATCTGCATTTGCTAACTACAATAAGTGAGTTGTTTATGCTTGTTTATGCATTATGAATTGTGTTAGAAATCGTACAGATATTCGCATGAGCATTACAATCTGCAACACGTGAATGTCAAATAATTTCGCGTGTTGTGAAACACGCATTTAAAGTCTTATTCTTTCTTGTAACGTTATGAGCATAAACCAAATCGAAACAAATAATGGGTATCGTTAGAAATGATAATCTTCATAGTTCTAACATGAAACTAATGTTACCATATCACTATGTAGTCTGATTATGTTCTTATTGTTGCTTTAAAAGGTGCAATCTAGTTTGACGCGGACATTCCTGCATATGAGGCAATTGTTTTCCATTATAAATATCAATTGATACTATACGACAACGCTTATTTTTGTGTGCAACATAACCGAGTCAAACGGATGTAATAAAATGATTTCATTAACAAATAATGTTATGTGTTTATTACTTTAAAAAACTACTGCTGCAGCTATCTTTAAGAGCAGAATAAATTCAAGTTATCGAACCATGCACATCCGAGCTTGTATTATCGAACTTTAAATATACAATACTGTTTTGTATAAACTAAAGATTTTGCTCAGAAGAGACCATAGAAGGTTTCAAAATGACATAATTCTAACTAATTCATTATACAAAAAAAAAGTTTACTTCATTAATATGTGTAGTACGTTGCCCAAAAAATCGAGTGCACGGATGATAGCAATATCCAGGAAGAAAACACAAACCAAATTGACGTTGATATTAGTTCCTAAATTATATTACGTGTTGTATAACATGGCGCGTCGGATTAATCAGGTTTCTATTTATCTGGCCGCCTTGCATATTGGCGCTAATAAGATATATAAATCACATCATTATGTTGGTATCCTGGCTTCATTCAAATATCACTAGACAGTGTTGAAAAACAGAAAAACAAATTACAAATTGCAGCGTTATGTCTGCACACCACATCTTGTACATAATTGACGATTTAAGTTTGTTTGTGCGGTTCACTCTATTGTTCGATTTTATTTAACTATCACTGGGGAGCAATGAACCACTCGGTTATTTATAAACTTGGCTTTACCTTGAGAATTTTGGCATTATGAAAACCCTAAAGCTATGAATGTAATCATTTTATTTCAAAGTTTACGAAAGCCACTTAGCGTAGCGCTATCATCGCAGGACTATACAATATAAGGACCATTTTGCATTTTACCAGTTCTTTTCTTAGCCGTACAGGTGATTGTAACGCAGTTGAACACGACACAAAGTCATCGCATTGTATTATACCTGTATTATATTGTATCATCGCATTGTATTAATGGTGTTTTTTTACATGTTATAATACAATTAACGACGTTAACAACGAGAGTTTAACACAAATACATTTGTACACTACATAACAGAATGAAGCCATATAAGAGTCATTCTGAAGAGATTTCGGTCCTGCGGTCGCTGTCATTGTCTGTATCATCTCTAGCATCTTGGTTGATAACACAATAATTAATATTGACGTGATCGCGTGCTCAATAATCACTCATTGCTTTGCCCATATCTTCACATGCTAGTCGCTAGACTTCAATCTGTGCAAAAGCGGAAAATATTATGCTGTGCACGTCCCGAAGAATATATTAATATACACCTATTTATATACTGTGCTTACAACAATTCTTCAAAAGCAATCGATAGCATCGGTCTGTGAGTTCGTGTTTACTGCAACTGTACTGTGGTATAAGAAACATTTTATCAAATTGTATCTAGAACCGATGTTACCATGCCTGAAAATATAAATGTCATGGATAAACACGACATTAACATTCATTGGATTTAACATTTCACAAGACTAATTTTTGACAAACCTTATTATCTTTTTTCTGCTTTAAGGCATTTCAAATAAGGCAACATTTCAGCAATTCGCTCATTGTGAAATTAGTCTTATTCATCCCGTAATCATAATTGCCAGTGGTAGTCAAGGCCTTGTTATGAACTGCGCTCCGAGAACAAAATCATATTTTGCACCAGTATGAACGGCAATCAAACATTGGCCACATTTGTAGTGAGTGGGCACCCGCTTATGGATAGTCCTTGCAACATTTTGCGCAATAAGGGTAAATAAAAAGTTGTTTTTGTCTCCAGCAAAGGTAAATTTGTTAAACAATTATCATCAAGGGGATGACGATGCCATTATTATCTGATTAAAAAACATTGAAATCATCGATGGGCTTATACGATTACCAATTTCCCGGTCATTTACCGGTATAGTTCAGGCAAATGAGTTGATCATGGGCATTCTGTTCACTTCGTGTCCTGAAGATGATTCTTCGTCCTTTTCAAGTAGTCATGATCGTCCACACATGATTCAGTATCTTCATTATGTTTAGAATCATGTATAAAAAATCTGATAGAGTAACAAGTATTTGCTAGCTTTTGGATCCAAACGTCTTATAAACTCGTCCGGCGCGCTCATTTTACCTATACTATGTGGCATAGAGTACAGGTGCACGAAATACATACCGTTGGGGATAAAACTGAAGAAATCGCAAATTATTCAAGTGTATTTTATGTGTTGTATCGTTATAACAATGCAACAACAAAATCTTATAAGGATTCGCAATTGGAACCTTCAACTGTTATATAACAGATATAACTACATTATAGAGGCGTTTGTAAACTTTCAAATACAGAATTTCACATGTGTTGTTTAAAGGTTGTTAAATTGATTACATTCTCAAGTTGAAGCCCAGTTTATAAATAACCACGTTCAATGAGCGTGCAACTATTTACCAGTGACAGTGCAAAAC
>VMBQ01015463.1:0-12425 GCA_007657795.1 Dreissena rostriformis | reverse complement strand
TATTCCATTTTTATTTCCATTTACATTTTCGCGTCTGTTCTCAACCGGAACCGGAAGGCGGAGTTCTTGTTATTACTACCGATCTCAAAGTTATCTCAAAGACCCCACCCCCGGTCCCCAAGTTTTCAAAAATGTTCTCCGAGATGTCCGAAGTATGACATGTCCGAAAAAAGACGTCAAACGACAAGCGAGACCGCCAACAGGTTAAACATGGTTTGGAAAAAAAATGTGAATGTTACTTATAGGTTTTATGAAGTATTTTTTTGGCGTAAATGTCTTACTAAGGTTTTGACCTTAATTGACCTTTATCAACAGCCAATAAAATGTCAGAGAAATTTTCCGCCAGTAGACCCGAATAAATAAAAGTCTACTACTGCCTTGGCAAAATAGAAAATAATAGGGATGAAGGATTGTGTTTTGCAAAGATATTAGCCGAATGTTGAGCGTGGAGATATGGTATCTAATATAGAAATAATGAGCGGGTACAAAAGATTAACACTCAGCTCTCCAAAATCAATCGTATGTGTATGTATTTTGAATTTATGAGGTCCTTCCGCGCCTGACGAATTTTGAATTAAAGCTGCAATTTTCAGCTTTTAAGTTGTTACTGAAAGATTTTCAAATGTTGATGTGTTCTTGTATAGTGAGGGACGTACCTGGAGGATACCACATCTGTTCGGTATGGTGACCACCAATCGAACGCACATGCTTCCGGGAAGGGTGATTGAACAAGTCGCGCCTGAGACCGAACGCCGAGATTGCGGGCGATCCTTCCTCACAAGGTCTGGCGGTCATTGAGTTTCTAGCGTAGTGCCCAAGCGCAAGGCTAATCTACTACTCATTAATGTACTACGCTAGGTCGGGTCCGTACCGAAACTTCGAGGCGACGATTGCACTATTGCCTTCCCGGAAAAACGATGTGGTAGTGGCAATGTTGATGACGGTATTCTGATTTCAAAGTATTAATATTTCAGTCGAAATATCTAAAATATCAATTTATTGACTGTGCGTTAACGATAATATCCACATCACTACTGTTTTCTTTTTTATCCGAGTTTTGTTCTCATTTATTCTGTTTTGGTATAATTATAAGTGAAGATGATAGTGGGCGGGGAGGGGAGCATTTAGTGCTTGCCGACCGCACCATTTCACTATCTGGTTATGCGGCTGATTACAAATGGCGGTTGCATGCTTGTGTTTGTAATATGCGGCCACAAAAGGTCCTCGCAACATTAATTAGCATTTGCCCCGTGATTGTGAACCCATCGATACTTTGATGTCCTTGATTCCGCAATTATAACACAATAAAATGTTCGAGTGTGCGTGTAAACATGGCTCGCCTGGGAACCTCCGACGTCCGTCATTATATCTGGAGATGATTAGACAAACAAACACAAATGTTGATAATGACAGCAAAAACGATGAGACAAGTTGGTCGTTAACTACAAACAGAATGGTCATAAAAGCTGATACGATAATCATTCACATTGTTCCATGTCTCAAGTTTTCGCGGTAAAATGTTGAATACTATCATACGAATTTGTAAGCAAACTAAAAACCATAATGACTGTTAGAAACACAACACTTCATCTTTGATTGATGTCATCAAGTATTTACCCTATCAAATCATCACTTTCGTTCGACTTCATCTTTATAATTATCGTCACCGCCATGTCACAATATGCATCTAAATCATCATTAAGTGATTTAATTTAATTTCCTTCTTCTTTGGTTATGATGTCTTCAAATACAAGTAGAAAACAACAACAATTACTTTATTTTTGTGTGTGCAGTAGCCATTATTTATTATTTTTGCGGCTATATCCATGTATCAAAACGAAGTCTCCGACACGATTTTATAAAATAATATGTTTTAAACCTTACAATAATAAACTTAAATATTACTGGAATGGGTAAAATAATTTTGCAATGTGAGATAACAAATGGCAACAAATATTGAACAGGAGTCACTTTGAACTTCGATCTGAAACCAAACATGAAAAGTAATTTAACATTTCATGGATTTACTTGTGTTATAACCCGAAAAATACGGTATATAATAAGTTTCTTCATTTGTGGACTCCGGACTCCTAAATTTCAAAAGGAGTGACTCCTAAGGACTCCTTACGAAGATTTATTAGCGTCAAACACTGGACACGTGATGAAATGTGCATCTTTTTAATCCCTTATTTACAACCGCAGCAGTACGTCATCGCCGTTAACACGCTTTAAACACTATTTGAAAGAAAGAGAGATTGCATATGCATTGCGCAAGCACCCATCGACAGTGGTAATCGTCGAATGTGCAATACGTAACCCTGGTTTATGTGACATCTTTATTGAAGCAACCGGGAACCAAATGAATTTTGGCATTCTGTGATGCAATCAGTTTCAAATGTAAAACTTTCAAAACCAATTTACGACCCCAGCCTGTGGAGCAGCATTGTGGAATTACTTTTTATCGCGTATAATCTTCTATGTAACTGTGGTTCGCTGCGCGTCACTGCGTAATGATTCGTTAATCGGCGTTGCGCCCGATGTAGCCTGACTTCCGGCCCGCTGTGCAGCCATTGAGGCTTGGATTCCCCACTTTGTCATGGATCATCAAAATGCCACCCAGACGCGGGGAAACGTAACGGAGTTGACGCAGTCATGGCCGCCATATTGCACCTCCGCGTGCATCGCGGCCCGTTGACACGTCGACAATTAGTAATAAAAATGTTAGTGGTACTTAAGTTCCCCCTTTCCCATGGTTCGCCCTTGAATATTGCGATAATCAACGAATGAGCCTCGCTCTGAGAAAACGGGGCTTAATGTATCTGCTTAAAGTGGCGTCCCAGATTAGTCCGTGCATTCCGCACAGGCTAATCAAGGACGACACTTTCCGCTTTTATGATTGTTTTCGTTTAAAGGAAGTCTCTTCTAAGCAAAAATCCAATATTTGAAGGAAAGAGTCGTTCCTGATAAGCCTGTGCGGACTGCACAGGCTAATCCGGGATGACTCTTTACGCCCATGCATTAAGCATCGAATTGTTTAGATTGTATTAACTCTTGATGACGTTACAGTGTGGCACCATGGTTTCTTTCTTTGACGTACAAAGTACGTGTACATCGATGTTTACTTTTGAAATAGCAGTATTCACTAGAGGATTGTCTTCGCAACAATGTTGTAACAATCCTAATAGTGGTACCTGTCAACAAATAAATAGGGTAAACACATTGTCATTTTGATTTAAGAATTTTTAAATGTTTATATATGGACATACATGTGTTGATATATATTTAAATTAGCTTATTTAATATATTACGTCATTTAACGCCTAAAGAGTTTGAAGCAATAGTGAAAATATACTAAATCACTGAGTTTTACATTTTAATTAATTTGCACGCTTAAATATAAGGAACGAAAGACTGGAATGCCAACAAAAATAAAATAAAATACCCGGTTCAAAAATGTCCTCCCGCCCGTGCCACACAATATAAATCACATATAAATTAGCTAAGGAGATAATGAGAGGGCTTTGTTATGCCGTTTCTGTCAATCGCACGGAAATCTTATCTAGTTCTCGTAATTATGATGATCCTACAGCGCAAACGTTTATGATCCGGTACAGACAGGTACGGGATTTATGAGCGTTTATGAGCGTTTTACTTTTGGGTAGAGGTAAGACTGTGCTGTTGTCAATAGCATAATCGAATTGGTCACGCAAATTTATCATTCTATAAAGACAACGTAAACACTCTTTCACACTTGTGCGGTTATTGCGGTTTAATGTCAAGCCATTCCAATTCCCACAAATAAATAGCCTACATGAACAGTTATTTGTACAATTAATAAAATAATAAATAAAACAGTATAATTAATGTGAAAACAAATACACAATCCGTACACATTTATAATCAAACAACCCGGAGAAACAGAATAAAAGCGCACTCATGTATAAACGAAATTGGAGACAAACAAAATCAAAAATAATAAAAATTAGAACGTAACAATAAATTAATAATTAAAATAACAAAACTAAATTATTAATTATTTATTAATTAATAATTATTGTTTAAAAAAAAAAAAAAACATTACTGTTTCGCATCATTCTGATTAAAAAAGGAAAACATAACACAATCAATATGCTACCGACATTATAGAAACCAAAGGATCATAAAATCCTTCAATAACTTTCTGAAGGGACACCCTGCAACATCAAACCAGTCAAAGGTACCTTAATCAACTCGTCAGGCAAGCCTGTCAACCAGGGGCGCAGATTAAAACAAATTCCGCTGAACAAAAGCTAACTATTGCAATTTTCCATGACATGTCATTTTTATCACTGATACTTATACAAATCATCTCTTTTATAGATAAACGTCGACAAATTTCATAATTATGACATTCATTTCAGACGATTTGACTCGCCGTTAATCCACCCTTAAATGGACCTTTCATAGACGTAGTTTGCAAGCGCCATTGGTGAAAGGAGAATAGCCGGCCGACAGGTTATTTGACGATAATAACAGAGCTTTCAGAAGTTTCGCTCGTTGTCATTGGTCGTTATCTGATTATGACGACCTTAGAGGCTTGTCTTCGGGTCATTATTGAAAACTATCCTTCAAAAATAATAATGCAAAATGTATTATCGCTTTAGAAATTTAACAAACGTTGGATTCGCATCTCACTGTGATGAGAATGTACATTTCCGCGTACGTTTTCTTTTTATTGCGTATATACATGTATAGATGACATGTTAAATGGTTAATGTCAGTTCACTTATAGGTTCATAAAACAAACGTTCATTATTTGGTGTCTATAAAAACGTCCCCTGTTTCTACCAACGTACCGTTGTAACTCAATACGTCATGCCCCCATCCAATGTTGCTGTTTGCTTACATTGCACAATATACATCGCCGTACAACGCCGTGCTTCTAACACAGAAAAGAGGATAGACGCTCCCAATAAGCATATACTAGTTTCAATTAAGATACATGTTTTTCAAACAAACGCATCATGTGTTGTTAGTTAAACAGTTATCACATCAAAACAGTCTTTGTTACTATGAGGTTCCAAGTGGCGCCGGAGTGAAGCGCTCCTTTTTGTTGAAAGAGGTTGTCTGTTTGTGAATCGTACGAGACATTATTGTAACACAAACTTGTTTAACCAAAACAGTTAATCCATTCATATCGTAAATCACTAAAATTGGTTTTATAATTAAATATTGTCAGTTATTATGCTCATGTCAATATTTTCTTAATTGTTCGTTTGCAAAATGTAATAACTTTCATGACCTTCGGCACAGACTGTTTAAAATCAGATGTGTTTGACATTGCTTGCACCTGATTAGCTCATATGTTGAAGTAGTGCGTGCTTTGCCATTTTCACTCAAACATACATTGTATATCTTTTGTTGCTTGTTGGAAACACGCCTGTCATCAAATAACGTCATGGTCTGGAAGTTAAATACCTCGGCGTCACCCAATTTGAGGTCCTACGTGTAACATTTTCTAGCAATTCAATAATTTTAATTGGAGGTTACACATCACCTCTATATTGGCCCCATATTATTTCCATATACGTTTTCCTCTTGATTCCTGTCCAGGATTATTATTTTGTAAAATATGAAATAAACTAAGCAATCAAATTCTTGTTTAATAATTTAGCAATAGTGTGTCCGAGCCAACACCCTTACGTGTTATGTGTGTTTCATCCCTGAGACGTCCATAGCCATCGCACGTCTTTGGGACCGCTTTCAGACGTATTCAAGGATGTATTCTTAAATATTAATATGTCTGCACAAAATGCAAGAGAAACTGTCTTTAATGTACTTAAGGGCTAGTGTGTAAATCCATGTGAGCCCCTTTAATCCTGCACCATTCAGTCCGACTAAAAAATTAACGTTTGGGCGTATGCACCGAGTTCAGACAAGATTTATAATTATCTTTATTAGAGAGCACGTATTGCAGATTAAAATCGCCGCCCACGGATTTAAAACACGAGAACGGTGGTCCTCGTCGTAATTTGATTTAAGTTTGCAGACAAGGAGACTGTATTAAAATAAAATGCCCTCATAAAATTCCAGATACAAGATTATGTAACTTCAAAATTTCAACAATCCATGCAATGGTTTGACTTTCATGTATATGTCTGTTGGATTTCAACAATCTATGCAATGGTTTCATGTATATGTCTGTTGGATTTTAACAATCCATGCAATGGTTTCATGAATATGTCTGTTGGATTTCAACAATCCATGCAAGGGTTTCATGTTATGTCTGTTGGATTTCAACAATCCATGCGATGGTTTCATGTATATGTCTGTTGGATTTCAACAATCCTTGCAAGGCTTTCATGTATGTGTCTGTTGCTATAGAAAAAGTTCATTAGATATGATAGTTCCATGCTCAATTCTTTAGTAGGTATGGTATAGGCCCAGTGGAGGTCCTGGCTTCTTCCCCACTCTAGGAGTATTTTCTAGGTCTACTGCAAAGACAACAAGAACTGGTCCTATCCAGCAAACATACTTCAGAGTGTCTCAAAAAAAGACCTTCAATGCAACTAAGCTTAATTAAATCAACAAGTTCCATTTTGTAAGAATATTCTTTTATTTTCTGTGTTATGCTTCCAGAGTAATTGCCCTTAGAGTGTTGTTTTTTTTTTGCAAAATAAATATTTCTAAAACACTGGCATAAGTATGTTTGTTAAGTTATTATTACAGTAAGTTGGGGAAAAGTCATATTCATGTGTAGTTTGACGATTGTCACCTCATTTTAATAACATAACCACTAAGCTAGCTTTGCTGGGAGAAAAGTCATACTTACGGCATGTGATACCTGGTTTCATTTGCAAACAAACATAATGCTGGCGATGTAAGTAAAAAAATATAGAAACATTTTCTTTTGAGTAAGAGATATTGAGTGAACAATTCATAAACACATCGAAAACTATGTTAGACGTCATGCCTGAAAGCAAAGGCCCATGACTGTATTAGATGCGATTGCCAGAATGCCATCAGAAAGTGTGAATTTCCGTGATATAAACGACACTGGTTTTCAGCAGACTGTGTAATTCCAGCGAGGAACCTCTGCAGAATTAAGATTAGGCAATCTTTTATGCAGTGCTAAGAGAATTAGTGAATGTTGCTAACAGAACAGATGCTGTCTCCCTTACATCCTTATTGTTGTTGGTTGCTGCACTTGAAGATTATAATTTTGTCAACGTAAACTAAATGCGCGAGTATCAATGAGACTTGTTCTGGGAAAATAGGGCTTAATGCATGTGGGTAAATGGTCATCCCAGATTAGCATTGCAGTTGCCAAAGGCTAATTAGAGACGACACTTTTCTCTTTTGTGATATTTTTTGTTATAAAGCAACTGTCTTCTTGGCAAACAATCCAGTTTAGGCGGAAAGTGTTGTCGCTGATCAATGCCATAAGTCCCGTTTTCCCAGAACGAGACTTATTTGATGCTCTCACATTAAGTTTCTGTTGACAAAATTTCAATTCAAACTGAACGCTTTTATGGAAAATTAAAGTATGCATAAGTAATGTCTGGCTTCAAAGTGACAACAAACATTTTTATTATTGTAGGAGTATTTAAAGTACTTTCCAATCAATATCTTGTGAAATGTGACTTAAAATCAAATGATGTCATTTGCATATGCCATGGGTTCATCAAGTACAAATGACTGCTCACACGGGACAAAATATCCAATTAGAATGCAGCATTTACATGACAATGCAAAAACTATAACAGAAATGAAAGAAAATGGACTTTTTTTTTAAATTAAATTTTATCTGAGTGTACCATAAAAAACAGGTCATATTTAAGCCTATCTGATAATAATGACATGTTGTTTTATGCCAAAAATAAATCAAAACCCCATCAGGTTCATTTGATGCTGTGTGGATGTGTTTTAAGGCAGTTGCATCAAAAGCTTTAAAACTCGCACCCTACTGTTTTATTTAAGACCACCAACGCCCCCTATCATCGTAAAACTGCTTTAAATGACACATTCATGATATTGAAATATGAAATTCTAGTTAATATGAGATTCTTTATGGTCGACTTTATTACCCTAAAATATTAAAGGAGACATAAGAAATGAAACAATGGTGGTTTTTCTCATGATTTTATATGGCTCAACTAAAAATAAATGCGTCAAATTTCTGAAAAAATCTGACACCATGACCAAAATGCATTGCAATTATATTGAATTGATATCATCTTCAAAATTTATTGTAAATACTGCATTTCATGTCAATTAATAATAGACGAATATGATGTCTTCATTTACGATTGAAGTAAGCACAAAATCATCGCATAACTCATTCACGCTCGTTTAATAAACTTTATGCAATGCAAAATATTGAGTGCTATTTCAATGGCAATGTGCCCTGCTAAATATTAGAGTGGAGATTTGCAAATAAAGCATCTGTCATATGTTGTCATATTGATGTTATCTTTACAGATCAAGATAAGAAGAGATAAGTTAGTGGAGTTTAGTGGGAAAGATGTACAATTATTGTTGCAGACTGCGAATGTTTGTACAAGTTCTAATTAATTTGGGTTTATCATTCTTTGATAGCCATATATCAAGTCAGCTGTCCGCGGAGATGTTATTCTACTGCAGCCTGGTTCATGCCAAAGGTTAGGGGTTGAGAGAGTGATGCATGCCTTCCATATTTAGAAAAATGAACTTTGAACTCATCTATTGAATGGTGATTCCTGCATTTTGGTTGGTCAAACTGTCCCTAGAAATAATTATCATATTCAAGTGCAAAATTTGCCGCCTTTTCAGAGTGCAGTTGGTTTATAGATTTTCGTCAGTAAAGTACGATTTTTGTATATCTATGTTTCACAACGCTTTGGGCACAGATGGCATTGTTCAGTATGTTTTCTTTGTTTTGTTTGCCTAAGTTCGGAGAAATTATTTTTGTTCAAATAATTTAGTTCTGGTATAATTAAATTATTTTTTGTTCAAATAATTTAGATCTGGTATAATTACATCTTTTATCTTTAAGGTAAATTCATCCGTATTTCATTTAAGTAATGCATTTGTTTACAGCAATTGCTGCAGGATTCCCTTGATTATTTGTTCAAGATATTTTCTGTCGTTTATGTTAATATTTGTTTATACGTGTGTATGAATATTTTGTTTGAATTTTATATTTTACTGAGGGTATGAATGTTTGACTTGCAGATAACCGCTATTGTCAACGCTATTGACAACACTAATGTCTACGACAAATTGATGAACGTTATCATTGATGCTTGTGTGAGGAATAAAAGTGAATATATAGCGCGTATATTGTATCTTTCTTTGCATTGCCCAAGACACCTAGTGTAGCTGCCCACTACCGCACAGTGTGCGCTAGTGCCTATGTCAGTGATTGAACAGTTAGTTACTGGACAGTTGCCGACAGTTATTTAACAGTCAAAGCTCACGTCAGTTAGTTGAGTTACAATTATCCAATAATTATTGTTTAATATCCCCTGATGTGAATACAAGAACAGCAACATATTTGTTGTATGATGGTTAATAGACCCATGGATGAATGTCTTCAGGTGTTGAAACATCAATTATTATGATGAAATTAAGACATTAGCAAGTAATATCTGTAGCTTTTCTAAAATCACATAATGTATTGTATAATTGTGTTATAATGGACATTTTTCCCTAGCATTTAGAATCTGTGGAAACTATGCATTTCTGTTGAATTGGTTTTTGAGTCATTGGCAATTCATATCAAATTTTAATATTGAAAATAAATATAGCAGATTGTAGGTTTTGGGACATATAGATTTTACGGGCACCTGTACATGTTGGTTTAGGTCACATTGACTTTTGTATGGGCGCATTGATCGTTTCATTGGTGCATTGTAGGTTGTAGGGGCATATTAGAGGGTTTCAGTGGCACATAGGTTTAAGGGTCACATTATAGCTTTAAGAGGCACATTATAGATTTTAGGGGCACATTATAGATTTTAGGGGCACATTATGTGTTTGAGCGGCACATTACGTCCCCTGCGAAATGTTGTTCTGCAGTTCATGAATAATGCATGAAATGTTCATGAATTGTTCACGAACCAAGTTCATGAATNACTGACGTCATTCGACGGGTCTCGGTGAGCTCTACACACGTGCCACGTCGCCGACCCTCCAAGTGACGTCATTGAAGTTACAAATGACGTCAAAGTTGAACCTTATGACGTAACTGGCACGGCCATTTGATGTCCATTAACAACCGGACCGTCATTCGACGCGTCTCGGTGAGCTCTACACACGTGCCAAATTTTGTGACTGTTTTCAAAAGCGTTTGCGAGCGACGCCAACTTTTACGCTTACGTGCAAACGCCCTGAGTTACATCATCGGTCCCATAGGTTATAATGGTAGCGGTTGTCACGTTGCTGGAGGTTAAGTATTCGACCGACATTTATGAAACTTGGCACACGTTTTTGGCTCAATGTGCCAAGCATGTCTGATATGTCGCCGGCCAAAAGGATGGGATTGTTTTTCTTTTTTTCCCGATAAGTAATTACTTTAACATACGGACAATAAACGTGCGCCACATGCTGTCATAATTTTCTTACTTGCATTCGGCTTAGTTGGATTCTGATAACTGCCTGTTTGTAACTGCCGTTGTTAACCCTTGTCAAAAAATAACCCACTTTCATACCAAAACACATTTAAACCAACATAAAACTGTGTTTTTTTTCTTAGCGGAAGGTGGTTTTTGCTAATAAAAGCGAGTTTTATGTGCGCTAAACTGTGCTTAACTGAGTTTAAAGTTGGTTATTTTAAGTAGATGTGTGTTTTAGCGAGTTTTTTCTGGAAGGAGTCGTGTTTTTGTGTTTCAAAAGTGAGCCTTTTCATTTATGATTTGGTTTATGTGTGTTTTAGTGTGTCTTTTTGTTTCAAAATCGAGTCTTTTACAACAGAAGTTGGTATTTTTTTAAACAGAAGTGGATTTAAGCGAGTTTAAGTTGTTTTTTTTTGTAAATAATTTGAGAGCTGCAATGAGGCTAACACACTTTTCAATAAGATGGTCTTTTGTTTATTAATATAACTCATCAATGAAACAATCATTCTTCAACTAGGTCTTTGTTTCATGTCTATATAGCCATATATAATACAAGTCAATTGTAAAGGGGCTGTTTTAAAGCTTGTTTGCCATTGTCCCTATTGTACATTTGTGTGCTCCCCATAATTTTTAGGGAATATTGGATGAAAATGGCTCTTTCAGAACATCACAGGTTCACAGATTGACAACAAGTATCACTGCCAAAAACTATAAAAATGGTCAAACTTAGTTTTATACCTGAAAATGAAAGAGTTTGTTTTTCACTTTAATTTATGTTCTTTGGAGAATTCAATAGACTTATTATAAATAAAACTAGTTTCAGTGTGAACATGTCGATTAAAATATGAAAACTTCATATACAACTTCCTTTAGTAATGTGATGCAATAAAAACAAAGGCATGGTGTTGGTCCAAGGGGCAGGGTGGAATTGGCCCCTTTTTAGGCCTAGATGGAGCACTGATAAAGATCAATGTTTATGATCCAAAGTTGATTTAAATGGGGATACCATACTGTTTTTGCCATAATCAACTTGAGATATATCTATTGATGAGGCACATTTCAACCCTCCAACCCATCCCAAAATAAAATGCCCTTTTTCACAAAATATGCTTAAACAAGTGTATTTTTCTGCATTTTTAACGAAAAGTGTATTTATTCTGCACTTTTTTCATAAGTAAGTGTGCTGAAGTGCATTTTTTCTGCATTATTAAATCATTTTCTCTAAGGGTATTTTTCTGTTTTTATTCAAACAATTTTTACAAAGTTTATCTTCTGTTGACAAAGTATCTTTTTATTCAAGAAGCACTTTTTTAATGAAGTGCATTTTTGTGTGCATATAAGTGTATCTTCTGATTTGCAAAAAATATGCTAATACAAGTGTATTTTTAGTCTTCATAAAAATAAGTGCAACTCTAAAAGTAAGTATTTTTAATCATTTGATTAAAAAACCAACTCTATAGCAAATAACATACATGTAAGTTGAAGGACAGAGATTAAGTGATTATTAGGAGGATTGTACTGAATTATCTTTTATCATCACATAATGTTAATGGTCTTATTGTTGCAAATTGTCTGTTCATAAAATATGTCAATCAGTAGAACAGCTTTTAAAAGCACAAGAACAACTAAATCAGGCTGTGGGTCACTAATTAAAAAAATTGAAAGTGACAAAAATAGTATGTGGGCTTGTCAGAATCAATTATATTTCCTAAACATTTAAAAATTAGTTTGTGAACTTTCTTATACTGATATGTAACCCAAATAAAATTAATGTCTACAACATTGACTATTAACATACATTTTAAAAGGCAAATAAAATAATATTGAAAAGTTATCAGTGCTGTGTATTAT
>VMBQ01015460.1:0-10441 GCA_007657795.1 Dreissena rostriformis | reverse complement strand
GTAGTAGTAGTAGTAGTAGTAGTAGTAGTAGTAGTAGTAGTAGTAGTAGTAGTAGTAGTAGTAGTAGTAGTAGTAGTAGTAGTAGTAGTAGTAGTAGTAGTAGTAGTAGTAGTAGTAATAGTAGTAGTAGTAGTAGTAGTAGTAGTAGTAGTAGAAGTAGCAGCAGCAGCGGCAGCAGCAGCAGGAGCAGCAGCAGCAGTAGCAGTAGCAGTAGCAGTAGCAGTAGTAGTAGTAGTAGTAGTAGTAGTAATAGTAGAAGAAGTAGTAATAATAGTAGTAGTAGCAATAGTTTTCCGCCTTCCTTAATAAGATTTAAAATGGGATTATTTCATATGTTGTTTTAGGCAAGAGGAAGCTATGTTCATCAGGAGTGATAGGACCAGCTTGTGACGTAAATAATCCCTGCACACCTGGATACACTTGCATTCGACGAAAGTGTTGCCGAGATGTCACGTGTCCTTTTGGAGGCGGGGGTCCATCATGCTCTCCGAGGAATCCGTGCAAACCCGGATACTATTGCAACAAGGGGACTTGCTGTTGGGAATACACGTGTCGACCGGAACAACTCAATATCAGATGCTCAGCTAAAGGGCCCTGCCCAAACCGGTCTGTGTGTCAGAGCGGGGAGTGTTGTCGACAGCCAGTTTGTCCGGATGAAAGGGCGAGTATTGGGGTCTGTTCGTCGTCTAACATTTCTGGATTCACTTGTCTACCGGGCTATGAATGTATTAACGGAATTTGTTGCGAGGCTATCGGTAAGTCATTTGTTACAATCTTATATGGTTTGAGACAGTTAAGGAATCGAAATATGGAAGTTTGTAAAGCAATCAATTTAATCGGATATCTTTATTTAAAAACGTGTATCACGTTGCGTTTTAAAAACGCAGCAATGGTAAAGAATGACATAAAGAATAGTACATGATTCATTTAATTACAGTTGTTATATGTGAACAATCCCTTTATCTACTTGTGATTGAAAAAAGCAAAAGATGTGATTATGAGTTATATTCTAGACACGGGGTAAACACTTGCTACACGTGTGTGACGTTACTAAGTATATGACATGTGCTTCAATTGTGTGGCATTACTAAGTTTATTACATATACTTCATTGGTTTTACGTTACTAAGAAAATGACATGTGTTTCATTTGTGTTACGTTACTGAGTATATAACAAATGCTTCATGTGTGTGACGTCACCATGTATATTATATGTTCTGCTTTTGTGAGACGTCACGAGGTATATTACATGTGCTCAATTTATGTGACGTCATTTTGTAGTTTTTTTTTTATAAATATGTCGTTCTCATCTTGTGAATAGATTTCACCGGTGTCTTAACCCCGAGTGAAGCTCGAGCAAGAGCGCAAGTGGTCATGCTTGACGTCGGTCCAGTATTTGATGGGCCTCCCTCTGAACCCAGGACGCAGACAGGTCGGGCACTGGCCCGCATAAGAATGGCTCGACGTAAGACGACGGCCGTTCCGCAACAAGGTAAGGCGAATTCAATAGCATGTTTCTGCATTTCATCAGTGTGTCATGAACATAACTCCTTATTTGCATTAAAACCAACAACATTTATCGTACGGTGACCTATTATCGATGAAATCTAATATCGACGATTTTGTTTACATGTAGAACGAGACTCTCGTGATCACGTCGCACGCATGCGCTCCGAGTATTTTGTTTAAGTACCAATACAATACTACAATTGAAAATAAATACCAAATCAACCAAAATGAGGACAAACAAGTATAACTGCCTTTCAAAATCTTACTTCAACCACACTAATCCATATTCCATATATTGTGTTGGTCCCCTTCATTTTATTTTCACATACTTCCACTCTCTCCCGATTTGCAGAAATTGTTGCATGAAATTTAGCATAAGAACTGCGCGCACACATCGCGTCAGGTGATAAACGCGTGTTCAGTGAAAATTCCCCGTCCCGATTGGACGTGTATTTCATCGAATCGTTTAATAGTAACATATATTATTACCACATTTATTGAAAAAACATGGCGAACGTTTGTGTTTGTGAAATTCTTTAGCCCGAGGGTTATTTCAAAATAGCGAATTGAATAGCATTGTTTCTGCATTTACTCGGTGTCTCGGTAAAATTACTCATAATTTTCATAACGACCAACATCATTTACGTAAAAGTACAATTAGTTGTAATTATTTATGAAGAAACGTTAATTTCAGTGAACGAGTGTCCCGCCCACATTATGATGGTGGACCCTTGTTGCGTCACATCCGACCAGTGCACAAGCGATGCGGACTGTGGCAAAGGGGAGCTATGCTGCACGTCACCATGTGCAAGATATTGCAAAGGTCCTGGAGCTCCCTGATAACATGACCGATGGCACTTGATGGCTTTTCCTTTTCGGATTATGTTCATAACGGACAAACTTAACGTTCTTATTAACGCTTACGTGTATATTAAATTCAGCTGATATATTATTAAATTATATAAAATTCATGTAGAGCAATGCTATACGTTTCACTGAAAAACAATATCAGTTTAGTAAAATGGAAATAAAACATAAAATCTCAAAATTACTTTAGTAAACACATAAGTAGTATAAGCATTCTTATTCACTGGAGAACATTCTTAAGTAAAACAATTCAAAAACTACTATCTTTAATGGTGATTCCCTGGCCCGTTACAAGGTCGAGGATTCTAATTTTAGACTAACGTAATTTACGAAACAGTGACTAAACCGTTTTGCCCCATTTTGCTTAATCATAATGTCATAATCATAATCAGACATTGAACACAACAAATATTATCTACATAATTTAAAAAAGATACGTAAACGTCTTACGTTGCCATATTTATTATATACCTTCTATTCAGATAGTGACGATATGTGTTTGTTTTGAAATAAATTTGTTTCCGAAATTCGGAAAAATTACTTAGATTATAACTGTGACAACATAACTGGTTTATATGTTCATACAGTAGCTAAAAATAATAAATGACTTTAATATAAACATCTTAGAAATATTATATTAGTTTGTGTCTTATTGCTTATACACTGACTTATACAATGTGGATTGCAATAGTAATAAAATTGATATAAAACTTTTTGATTTAACAATACTTATTAGTTTGCCATCTTTAGTTATGTTAAAAAAGAGCTAAAGCTTCCGTTTGAATTTACTTGATAAATTATAGCAAGTTATATTGAGCGAGTATCTTATTAAATCACACTGATTCAAATAAAGCTATTTGTTTCTTTATTCAATGGGCATGCATTGCACTTTAACCTATTTATGCCGAGTGGACTCTCCCATCCTTCTAAATTGGATNAAATAAAATATTAGATCCAGACACATTTCATTAAAAACGCATAATCAACACCTTTCCCGATATTTTTATCATAACTTCTAAAATGCATTATTCTTCGGTTTCATTCAATAAACTTCAAGTTTTGATTAATAACAGACATACAATAACCTAAGGGCATACATATTGTCAATGTATTAAAGCCTATGTACATATTACACACCTTTAAGGTAAAGAACACACCTCAATGTTATTCACTGAAGCATGATAACAAATAATTACTTCTTTGATCAAACTTATTTAATCCACCTTTCGGCAACGCAGAGGCTACTATAATTACTTCAATTAGTGATATCATCTTTAACCACGCCTACCCTTCGTAGTTCATCGGAAAGTTAAACAAAAATAAATGTGTATTATATACTCTGCTTGGATATCATATGTACAAGGTTGTATTTGTTTCTCGATATCCGAAGATTGTGGTCAAGAACAATAACGCATTAAACAGCGCATACGTATCATTCTTTGGCAGACGAACTTAACAGTGTTACACCGGTTGTAGTTCAAACAGGGTAAACGTGTAATGTGTCAATGTGGATAAATGACGCTGTCACTACACTTTTCCGAAGTATATGTGTGTACATGCAGATTGTTCTCCAAATCTTAAAAACATAACAATTCCTGTTTAGACCTGAAAACAAAAGCAATTTACGAAGTCTGTTGGCTAAAGCCAAAAAATTAATAGATAAAATTGGTTATCTTTTACGTCTACACATCGGTTTAACTTGTTTGTTGTAACGCATGTATTTTAACCTGAACGTATTCTATTTTTTCTTCTTTAATTCGATATTACTTTAGTAATTTGCAATGTTACTTATTGTGTTTCTATCGCATCCTAAATTTATTGATTGTTATTTTAATCAAATCTCAATTGTTATCGTTTAATCAGTAAATGTTTGTTGTTTTATTTGGAAGATGACTCATCGAGTGGGAGTTTCATGGCACTATACACTGATTTACCCCCCCCCCATGTGTAGCGTGTAGCGTTGACCTATTGTTTGACTCGTGTTTCTTCAATATGATTTTACATGTGTGTTGTCTTCCGTGTTGGTTTGAAATCTATCCACGCAAGCTATTGATAAGATTTCTCTTCTACATTCTATTATCGTTTTTTTGTTTGTGTTTTTTTTATTTATATCACCACAGGCAAGTTTGAAATTACAACCATCATAAAACCTCGATACATCGTCTGTGAAATGTCATAAAACTGCCAAGATAAGATTCATAATCATGCATACCGTATTTATAAGCTTAGGTTTAAGCAGTCAGAAAGTTTTTTTTTAATCATTTCTATATTTTATTTAAGTTATTCATCTTTATTTGTATTTTATTCGCTATTTTTGCCAAAGATGTTTATTAATAATTAATCAAATAACCTGACAAGTAGTCATGTTGCAGACACTCATTTTCTTTGGAGGATTTATTTATATATCAGTCAACTCACAAGGTAAAATTATTGTTTTAAGAAAAAATGTTGGCCTCATTATCGTTTGCCTTCCACTTGCAATTCTATGTCAACATTGCTTTTTACTGTTGTTGTATGAATGCACATGTATATGTACATAATTAATAATTTGTTACCAATTCTTTGTATTTAAGTTGATCGTTATGTGTTAGTTTACAGAAAAAGACACAATATTCATTTCGATGCTATACTAATTGGTTGTAATGTGTAACTTTTAATGTGACATTATGAATTACTCTCTCAAATATGACATACTGTTCCCAAAATATTAGTGTTGTTTGATTTATATTAAGGACGTATGCGGCAGTTTAGTTTCACGCAAATTTGTTTGTACTGTAACACCGGTTGCGCAATAAGTCTATACGTTTTCGGATACTGTATCACCGCTTGCGCAATAAGTGTATGGTGTTTCGAATATTCGATATCAATATTGGAAATACACCAAACATCAACTATTATGAAGCAAAAAATTGATTAAACAATTAGCGTCCTATAAACTGCACAATAAGAGTCGACCATCATCATCGATTAGACGACACAAACCCTTTTTTAAAGCGTGATTGTAACGGCAAGCATGAGTATTAATACGGGAAAATTGTTGATTCATCCTTATTATTGGAGATGTTTGTGTCGACTCTGGTGACCTTGTTTTTTATCTTCGTTTTCTTGTTGTTTGATAACCATTTTTGGTAGGTTGGGAAACAATCTATGTTCGGGAAGCTTAAATAAAAAGAACATGAAATTGTATATGATTTTATTTTTTTTGGGGGGGAGGGGGGTTATGTTGATAATCAGAATTGTTATTGTTAATTTACCCCAATACGTATAAATGTTTGCTATACATTTAATGTATTATGATTTGAAATTAAATATAAATCACATTTATAAATGATTATAGAGGAACACGTTATTTTCAAAAGTTGTTTCACTTTTGTGCTCAATGTTGTCCTGGCTGGCATATGTGTGAGGTAAACACACACATTGAAAAAGTCGTACTAGTTAATGAAAAATAAACAACACTGTCGATCCTTGATGTTTGTTTCATTTTTATACCGGCTAGAGATAGCTGTAGCAAACTACCAAACATATATAATTATATGATTAACAAACAAAATAATCAAACCTTATCAAAACGTCCTAAAATTGTATCATTTACTTTTGAAAAATGTGAGTCAATTTAGACTTAAACAATCAATATTGATTTCAGTATTATTACATTACAGTGGCGTATAAAAAATTAATAGGTAATTATTATTTCCAAAAAACTTATGAAAGATACCGAAATGCATGTAAGTAGTGAATGATTGTTTAATATATACGCATAAAAAAAATATGTTGTAATTCTATTCGCATGCATAAGTTGTAGTAGGGTGTATAGGTTTTCACATAAATAAATTACTTTTGTTGAACAATGGTTGTATCGTACATTAACTTTGTGTTTATTATATAACTACTAATAGATACATTTGTGCATACCAATGGAATGCCGTGAATTGGTCTGGTCATGTCAAGAATAACATTAATAGTGTTGAAGTTCCCCTTTAATTGTATTATATAAATTTGTTTTAAGTTGGATACTGCCTTCTTTTAATTATCTGGATACATATTATTAAATTTTTTGGTCTTCATTTAAATTTAAATCGACTTTTGTATTGTCCGTCAGTCAAACAATGGTCAAGTCATGTTAAGAATTACAATTAAAACATGTACTGCTCACATTTCGTTTTGGATGCTGTATTAACCCAATTCTTCTGATCTGGATACACATTATTTGTGTTTTATTTAAATCTAACACTACTTTTGCTTTGACATACATAGATAGACGAGTATGTGTTTTGAACTTTACCATGTAAATTGTTAAGATGTTTTTATATTATATTTTACTACATGCAGTTAAACTGCGCTTGTTAACAAACGACCCTGGTGACCTATGTTTTTTTTGATACTTGGATTAACAAAACATGTGGGAAAGTTTGAACAAAATCTATATACGGGAAAGACTTGAATAATAATAAAAGTACTATGCATAGTATTGATTTTCATATGTGAAATTATGTTGTTGTTGTTTTTGATAAACAAAATGCCCCGACAAATCATTTAATGTTTTTGTTTTATGAATTGGCAGTAAAGTTAAATCAGTATGATATAACAGAGACAGAAAGAAGTTTTTCAACAGTTTGTTTTTCACTTATTTACTCGATTTGTGTGTGTTTGCCTTATTTTTAATTTACACTTATGCTGGAATAGGTATGTTGTTGAAGTGCGAATAAAACAATAACAACACTGGTGACCCATGATTTTTATTTTATTTTTATATCAACAACAGATGGTTCTAGCTTAATACCAAACATTATCAAATTCTATGTATAGCAAAACTTGCATTGAAACTGCAGCATACGTCCTTAAACGACCGACGCTTAAAGGGTTGGATCAATAGCTCAGAATATTGATTAATATTTGTTTGTGTTTTTGGCAAAATAAAGAAATAAATCATAATTATTTTTTTAATGGTTCGTTTGCAAAGTCATGGAATAATTTTATTGAACTATAATTAACTATATATATTTACACTGACGCTGGGTTTTATTGTGTCCTTTTCATAAAGATATTCATTCAAATACCCCAAAATAGAGGGTCGCGTATGTAACTTGATAGATACTTTTCGTCAACGAATATACAAATAAAAAAAGGCTTCTGTCCTACACACTATTGTGGTTCGAAGCAGTGTTGTTTGTTTGGTCACGGTAGTTGAATCTATATTTTAATATTTTACTTTAGAATCCACGTAGTTTCAAACAACAGATGTATTCGAATTCCCTTGATAGATGACCTACTGTTCAAACAATGTTGTAAACTGGCGTGGAAATATATAATTAGTTTTCATTACGATGATATCCGGCAATACAATCTGGTAGTATACACTTATTATGATGGCATTATAAATTCGTATTAACAACACATATGACACCCATTCGTGATGTATATTTTACAAAATATTCCTATTGTGAATAACAATGAATATTGTTTTGACCGATGTTATATTTATCTTCATCATGTGTAGCTATACATAATTATAGTAATCGTTATGTTACTTGATATGCATATGTATTTAAATTCGTTTCCATTAAAAATGAAATGTTTTCAAAAAATGAATTATGTTTCAAACGGAAAATACTGTATGATGCATAATACGTTAACATTTGAAAGTAAACTTTTTAGTTCCTTAACATGAATCATTGAAATACCCGAATTGAAATCATTTTTATAATGTATTGTACATTATCGTTTATACGTTCTCGTTTTATTCACACCGTTCCCTCTTAATCAAACTAATAAATCCGAAAAAGTCCTCCTGGCAAAGTTGTATATTAATAAGATTTACTTTCGCCTGTATGAACATATGATATGCATCTTCAGTGAACTATAATTAAGGCATCGAAAAATCCAATCGTCCGCCTGAATTGGCCAGTTAAGTTTTTTTAATACTCGGCCGGCCAGGTGTTTTTTTCCGATTTTAATCAAATATTACGCACCAAAAGAAAGCGTAACAAAGTTTCCAAATGAACGAAATAGTGTACTAAACGAGACTGCTCTTTCGGTTTTTTAAAAAGCCAATGTATATTATTTGCCGATGATATTGCGAATTGCTCTGAAGCCGTTATTGACCTACAGCGTCAATGAAATAGTATTTAAGATTTGTGCCAAATAAGTGTCATGACTGTAAATGAAAAGAAAACCGAAATTATGTTATTTATGTGTATTTTACTTCAGTTGTTTTGAATGTGGTGTCAGATTTTGAATTTGTAAGCAAAATGATATTGCTAGCATACGAAGATATGTGTTTGTAATATAAAATATTTCAGACATTTAAGAAGAACTTTAACATTTCGCCTGTATGCACAAATACTATGCATCTTCAGTATACTCTCATTCAGGAATCAATAAAATCAACTCGTCCGCTGGAGTTTTAAAGTTAATTTTTGTTTTAATATTCGGTCGGCCGGGGGAGTGTTTTGTTCCGGTTTGGAAGTACAAATTTAATAAAAAAATGCTGCCATAGAAAAAAAAAACTTGTTCCGTTGTTATTTTCAATTGAAGGTTTCCAAACGAAAAACCCCCATCTCATCTCCCATCCAGCTTAATCAGTCGAATCTTAATAAATTAAATATTTAAAACACTTGTATTCTCAATTTTGAAGCATTTGTTAGCAAAACAGCAACAACACTCATTTCCCAATTTTAGTCAAAACGCCGCGATTTTTCCCAATCAAAAGGGATCCGACCCCATTCTCAAATTGGTGAAAAAAAAAATGCATTGAAACATATGATTATTTAAATAAACTCTTTTTCACGTTTCATGTATTCCGACATGTTAATGTTAATGCTATGTATGTAATTAAAATGTTTTAATGAATGAAAAAGACAACATAATAATCATAATGAAATTTCTCAATTTTTACTAACTCTTGTAAAGGTAGCGCATCTGTAATGATTTCCCGCGATTTCTTTTAACTTTTTCTTTTTAAAGTCTATTCGATAAATATTCTTAAACCATTACTATAGTAAGAAAAATGTTGCGGTTCTTCTGATCCCGCAAGATAAATGTATTGGCCTCCATACTCTAGCGTGTGTTTCACAATATCGCTGCCATATGCGCGGTGCAAAACAATCCCCCAAACGGACTGATCGAACCTATGACATTCGCCATACACTTCGCCCTGCGGCATACAGAACCGATACGGGAGATATCCATCCTTCGGGATCATACAGTCCGGCAGGAGAGCGCACGCAGCCCATGGCTCAAGTATATTTTCTATCACAAACGGTGTTGTCCGAGCTATAATAAAGCCGCTTTGAATTTCCGTCAAATTTCTGTATGTACACGGCTGTTCATCAAAGTGGGCAAACGTCCCCGGTAGTGTTCTTCGTGCAATTGCGCTTTCTCCTTTGACGCCGATTATTTCCTTTTGTCGAGCATCGTCGAACAGCTGTGATATGTTGGCTTGTTTGAATCGTATTGACGTGTCCATCCATACAGCAAACGGGTACTCTGTTAATGTCATCTAGAGCAAAAACAATGTCAACGTGAATGTTACTCATTTAGCATAGGTCTAAACGTTTAATGTATTAAAAAAAATCAAAAGCAACCACTCCAGAAAAATACGTATATAAGTTTTAAATGTACAAAACGCAACACTACTTAAATCACATGAAGTACATTGGTTAATAAAGAATCATTTTAAACAGTATATACTACCATAATTGCTAATGGCTTGAATGCATAGCCACTCAATATCTTAACGTGCTCCGGAAACTGGTTGAATGGAAATTTTCTATATTCGCAGTTACAGACAGTCTTTATCTGAAATAGAACAACTGGATAAGTTTTCGTTTTAAAAACACATGTTGCCTCTTTGCCTATTTGATCACTAAAGAGCACATTTGGCATTATATCCTTAATGATCACAATAACAGAAAGGCATTTCACTTTACAGTTAAAGGCTTTCAAATAAAGGCAAAACGTTGTAAAGCTTGCACATTTCCTCACTTATTTGCACATTTAATCATTCTAAAAATATGTAAAGAACTCAATTGTACCAGAGTTTCACTGTGCAGAAAAAAATTGTT
>VMBQ01015458.1:0-13057 GCA_007657795.1 Dreissena rostriformis | reverse complement strand
CTGTCTTTTAATAGCCAGTGATGATATAATATAATATCTGAACATATGTTTTTTAACATGTCATTCTGTTATATTTATTATGTCTTCCTATGCATGTTTGATGTCAATAACTAATTTATGTGCTTTCATTTTACAGCAGCTATTAGCTTATGTTCATTGTTTATAATGTCCGACGTTAAATAAATCTTCTTGTATCTTGTATTCATGAATTAAAAGCATACGAGCGGATCAATGATCTAGTGTTAACTCACTTACTCTAGAATTCGGGGTCGAAGGTTAAATCCTGCGCTCATTCAACTATTAAGTCATTCCCATGAGACGTTTAACCGACTTGCAGAACACTGGGTGATTTTCACCGGGCACTAAAAACCGCAGGGTCGTCGGAGAAATCCAGGAGCATGCGATAAAAGTCCATTAGACAGCAAAATTGACCACACCAGTCAATATAATAATGACAAGTAAACTACAGTGGCACATGCAAACACCAAACAATTATTGGTGGTAGATCTTTCTTGCATACACGTAGACAATAAATGCATGGACTGCGAAATAGAATAAATCGTGTTGAGTAAACACTAAACACTTCATCGAACGATTAACTGTACATATATTTGCTCTTCAAGCGTTGTAAGATTGAGGAAAATAACGGTTAGAAAGCAGTATTTCAGGTGCTCGTATTCGTAAGTAAAGGGCCCTGTGCGGCAATAAGTGCAAAAGCCGGCCCGAACCCATACCTGACCGTGGCCCAAGCTCGAGACGCCATATAGTGCCCCTCCCCAGTACCAGAAATGGAACACGGCACAGAGAGTGTGCATATTTAAAACGATAATCTTGCATTCATTTGTTTCGAAGAAACACGTTAAGTATTAACACAATAACAACAATTTAATTAAAGTTTGAAAGTTTATTGGCAATCCGGCATTCTGCCTTTGGCCAAGAACATATATAATTATATACAAAAGAAATATGGCCAAGACAGGGAATCATACAATAATACAATTTAAACATGAGCAAATATGACAATCAAAACAAATAATGTTAATTTAATTTATTCGAATGCTCCATGGCGTCTTAAGCTGTTGGAAAGACGCCTAAAGAAACTATTTGTGATGTAAATTCTACGAACGATTATTTATACAAAAAAGTTTGTCGCATTTCTGAAATTCTGTCTCATAATCATAGTTTACACACGCGCTGTTCATGGTATGACGTTATCTCGGAAATGTTTGCGGTAATGCCGTGTTATCAGACATTGACTTGTCAACAAATGATACTTTTATCTCAATGTTTATTTTATCTATTCATCGAGTACATTTGACGTGTTCTTATCATAACTGGCATTTCTTGAAATATTTATGTATGATCATATGTTAAATATACATATGAACATTTAGAAAAAGAAAACCGTTCGCTTCGAAATAAAATAAAATAATCTTTATATGTACATCTTTCTTATATCTTTTTATATATTACTTGTATAGCGAGAGTGTGTATTCCTGCGATATTTGCAATCATCAAATGGATATGTTTAAGTCTTTAACATGAACGCAGTCTCGGTCACACATGCTGGTATATTAACATGATGTCAATCCTGCAGTCATTGTCCCCTACCGGTTTCACCGGAGGGGACTTATGGTTTTCGCTCTGTGTGTGTGTCAGTCTGTCTGTCCGTTAACTTTTCTGGATCCTGCGATAACTTTAAAAGTTCTTCATATTTTTTCATGAAACTTGAAACATGGATAGATGGCAATATGGACATTATGCACGTCATTTCATTTTGTTCCTACGTCAAAACATTTGGTTGCTATTGCAACAAATATATTTTAAAAAATCTGACAATGGTGGAGCCGGTAGGGGACATAATTGCTTGGCAATAGTCTTGTTTATTATAACATTATCCCTGTTTCACAGTGTAAAAGATGTAAACTTTGTGATAATGGCAACTATTTAATGCAACTTAATTTACATTTCTCTACAAACTTATTTAACGACTTTTTATAATACCGATAAAACGCTGATGTGCTAATTTTTGTCTGAACATAAGTTCTCTCATTATATTTTGAGTGAGTATATTAACTATTATTGGCATACTCTGAATTTTCAAGATATTTTTCACCAGATCAAAGATCTATCAATATAATATATTGATAGATCTTCGACCAGATAAAACACATGTTTCTTGTTTCTGTAACTGCTCCCATTATACTCACGAATTCGGAGGGAATTCATCTGTAACGACAACACACGCCGCTCTCTGACGTCACGGAGACCGACGCTGTGTCTCATCAGTCAGCGGCTCGGTTAGGTTCGTGTCTGCACGTGTAAAAAAATCCAGTCCAATGTATTAACGCCCGAATGAAAATGCTTAATCTCCGAGCAACATTAATCTTTTCCAGTTGATCTTCCGGCATTGTTCAATAAACAAAATATTTTCCAGAAAGATATATCTTATCTTAATGTAAAGATTTCTCCTCACGGAATACCGGGAACACTCCTGACGTCAGAAAGTTAAACAATTCTGATTCTGTAACATCTAATTATGAATGCATGTGTTTAGCGTGCAGGCGATCCGAAATATAAAAGTCGATGACGATGATGATGCCGATGATGATGACGACGACGACGACGACGGTGATGATGATGATGATGATAATGATGATGCCGCTGCTGCTGATGAGGAGGATGATGATGGTGATGGTGGTGGTGGTGGTGGTGATGATGATGGGGATGATTATGATGAAGATGATGATAATGATGATGATGATGATGGTGGTGGTGGTTTAACGATGATGGCGATGATGGTGATGATGACGATGGTGATGATGATTATGATCGTGATTATGATCATGATGGTGTTGGTGATAGTAAGATGTGTTTAACTCTGGGCTACTTTTATGATGAAAAGGCACAAAACTTGCACCGCATATATGACGTTGATATAAATACCATTATGGTTATAAACACCATATTTATACTTTTTTGACTGAATGAAACAAAATCAATATAGAAATAAACGATCCCTACATTTAGATAAAACAGAGTCTATTCTCTTTGGATCAAGGCCAAAGGTTGAAATCCAATCTACTCTTGATATTTCTTGCAAAGGCAACGTCATTCAATCCAAAAAGTCGGTCAAGTACCTGGGTGCAACTATTGAGCAAAGTTTGTCATTTGAATTCGTGGCATTTTCAGTTATCCAAAAGGACAACTCTAGAATTAAGTTTATATACAGAAAGAGAATTCCTAACCTTCCATACTAAGAAGTTGCTATCCACGGCCATTGCCAAATGCCATTTTGATTATGCTTCAGTTGTATGGTTTCATTCTACCACTCAAGCTATCAAGAACAAGTAACAGGTTACGCAGAAAAAACTGATTCGATTAGTGTTGAACCTAGAATTCTAGATGCAAGAGCTCATGTTGGTAAAGAGCAATTTGCCCTGTTGAATTGGTTACCATTGGCTAGTAGAGTCGATTTTAAAACCACTTGTCACGTCTTTAATATCAATACTTATTCTGCTACATCATATATGAAGGAACATTATACCTTAGCTAGCTAGCTCTGTTCATAAACACAAAATCAAAGCGCTGAAGGCACTGCAGTTGTTCGCTATTGCATAACCTTTGACGCAACTCATTTTTCAAAATTAAGGTATCGCTTTTTAAATCGCAAGTTTGAAATATACACAACCCATTCAAATTTATAAAGAGTGTGTCTGAACGCACAGGTCGAGATGTGTGTGCACTGTTTATCATCCTATTGATATTATAGAGATAACTTAGACAACATAACAACAACATGTCCCTTTTTAGACGTTCTGGAGGCATGGACAATATTATGAAAATCGTATAATGAGAACAAGTTAATATAAAATAAAATCTGCAATCACCATCATATTAAATGAACATTGTTGGAATATCGATACCTATCTCATTAAGAATATAATTTCATGATGGGGTTTCCCTTTACAAAACTTTTTTGATACCATATAACAATTCAAACTATACAAGAAGATAATTGATGAAAATAAATACAAAATAAATCGCGAGCAATATTTTTAACTCACGAATTAGGTAGTCATAAAGATCGGTATAGAACACTAATGCGCTTTTTCGGGGTAGCTGTTTTACCCAGCTTTTCACCTTAAATGACATCTCCGTAACGCGAGCAGATCCGAATGAATACATTCGAATATTTCAATGGCTGATTCGAGAAAACTTTGGCCAGATCACTTCGTCTGTGCACAGCGTAAAGGATGTAACACAAATTGTGCCAAGTTACAATTACGCGTAAACATCCATCTCGCTGAATTTCATGGTCTGTAATCGTCAGGGGAAGAAATAATGGTCTATCGATAAACGTTGATTACATAGTTTTGCTTTCAAGATGAGGAAACAAAAAACTTCCGAAAGAGTATAGTGTCACGATAAGGGGGAAATCGTTTAATTATCTAACCACACATGTTTGCCGTACTCGGTCAGCCCGTCTGGAAATTGTTCCTGAACGCCCGTATAGGCTACCCTTATTTGTCAGATTGCTATTAATAACACAGTTTAAATTCAATTTTATATTGAAAAGCATTGTGCTTAAATGTGTCATTTACAATACGCAATGATATTTTTAAAGACCCGCGTCATGCGAAAATGGGTTTTATGCCATATGCGGCCCTCATAGCTATAGCCCAGCATGCGCATCTCGCAGTCTGGTCCGGAGATGCATAATGAGACCATTACACCTTGCGTGATTTTATAGCGGACAGCGTCGCCTCTGACCAGATTTCCCAATTGCGCAAGCTGGTCTTGAGCTACGCTGGCCGAAACGCCATAAGACCTATTTTCGCATGACGAGACTATGAAAGTTTGATTTGAATGTGTCGAAAGAAAACTGCATGTTAATCAAATAAAGACATACTATATATTTCGATGGAGAAGAAATAAACTCATAAAAAGCCGTGTGAAGACACACATAATCTACCGTAGTATTTTTTTTTCTACGAACACTATTGTGTGGTTTGACTATAATAACACATAGTTCATGCGGTGGATATGTGACTAACAAGTGGGAAAATACACAATAATTTTCAATTTAATTATTCAGAAACGTAAATTTTCTAACTTTATTTCAAAGTTAGCATTTACGCCGAATATTGTTATCACCCGTGCAATTTAGAAGACAGGAGAAATCGTCACGAGTCGCATATTCACCGCATCAGCTGCTGTGCTGCGCGCGCATGTGTGTATTTCATTTACTCTGCGTCTTCGCGAATGCATCTATTGGCTGACCTGCACCTGTGACCTTTAAGGAGAGCTGTGTTATGCGATTTTAACGTAACACGCAGTGGACTATTTTCATGACGCAAACATTGCATTTTGATTCACAGGTGGTTAGCGTGAGTGTATCCGTCGATGTGTTTGAGTCTAACAAAGAATGAATCACAACATAATTATAATAATAACTGTATTGGTATCAACGAGCATTGAATAAAATTCTCAAGCAAACCACATTAATTTTTTGTTAATTATTTTTCGACAGAAATTTTATTTTTATTTCATTTCTTTCCATTTCATCTTCATTCATTTTCATGTAAATGTGTAACTTCTCACCCCCTCCACCCCCCACGTCACCAATATTGTTTTACGAACGTACCATGTAAGCAAATGTTTGAAGCCAATTGCCAGTCGATTTAACTTTACTTCATTAGCGTTTTACAGGACATGTCACGTGTCAGTTATACTATCATACTCCCCTTTGTGTCATAACAACATTTATCTTGATTTCGAAACAAACGAAATATGTATGCGTGGATTACGTTGGATATTAATGTATTTCATGCATACGGTAATTCAATCTTAATTTTGTTTAAACATTGGACATTATTATTAGTTAGGAACAAAAATTAATATTTGACGAATAATAATTAGCACTATCGCGTGAAAGTGTATTGCAATCTCGACATCCCATTGGTGATGTTCCATGTATTAGCACTATCGAATTTTTCCCCAGAAATTGTATGCTTCGTTTAATTTCTTTACATTTCATCGTCATTCATTTTCATGTATTGACATTAACGTGTAACTCCTCACCCCCCCCCCTCACCAATATTTTTTACGAACCTACTATGTAAGTAAATCGCTAATCCTTACTATTCTACCGAAACGAAGTCAGAAGTTTTCGATACAGCTTTATGCATTAGCGTTTTACAAACAATGTCACGTGTCAGTTAAGTACACGGTACTATAAAACTCCCCTTTGTGTCATAACAACATATTTATCTTGATTTCGAAACAGCCGAAATATGTATGCGTTTATTGCGTTGGATATTAATGTTTTTTCACGAATTCGGTAATTCAAACTTAATTTTGTTTAAACATTGGACATTATTATAAGTTAGGAACGAAAATTAATATTTGACGAATAATAATTAGCACTATCGCATGATAGTGTATTGCAAATCTCGACATCCCAATGATGAAGTTCCTTGTAAGCACTATCGCATGATAGTATATTGCAATCTCGACATCCCATTGGTGAATTTCATGTTCTCTGATCTATTAATAGCCTTAGATTATGAATGACCTGTGCGTAAGAATATTCTACGTAGCACGTAGTGGACTATTTTACCATTCATAATATAAACATACTCTGCGACATGTATAGTGAACAAATGTAGTGTTTTACTTTTACTATATACGGTCCGTTCAAAACTCGTCCATTTAACACGATATTCATATTATGTGTCAATTTGTAAATGAATACAGTTCAAGAACTGAAACCGTGCCGCAAACTCCTTTTTGCGCGTATGCTTACAGGTTCGTTGGTTAATGATAGCTAAGACACTTCGAATCGGAATTCGTGGTCTAGTAACCTTAGTCGTTCGCAAGCGAACAACTAACTAGGTTCATAGCCAATGCTGTTAAATGTACAGACCCTGTTAAATGTGACGAGAATCCCTTCTACTTTATAGAGTGTAGCCGTTACTTCATCCCTAATGTAAAAGGGTTTGGTAAAAGGTCATTTGCCAACAGATGATGCACTTTGTGGAATAACTTGCCACAGAATATAAGAACATTTGTGTGTTATACTTGTATTGCCATGTATACTGACATTGTTTATTAAAATAAATCAATCAATAAAAAAGGACAACAACATATAACATTTATAGTTTTTTTTGACATAGTTATAAGTAGTTATTTGAAACCACTGACTGTCGTTTTACGTATAAGTCCTTCCGCACTTACACGTTCGGAGTTATTGTATTATTTTTTTTTATGAACGTTACGTAACATAACGAACTTTCCCCGTTGAGATTATGTATGTATTTATTAAGAGAAAACTTAACAAAGGCTGCCGTTATTCGTGACGACTGCTATTGTGATAGGCACAGTATATACGGTAACACGACGCGCACAATAGACTGAATATTTAACCTGGTCAAATCTGGGACAAACCCATAACATTTAATTGTTCACCATCCGAGGTTATAATACGTTTGAATTAACGGTTGAGTAATATACTCGTCTCTGGCAAACGAATATTCGGGTCGCTATTACAAAAAAATGAATGTCCGATGTTTAAAATATTGTGCCGATGTACATGCAACGTCGCATTACCTTGGATAAGTTTTGAAAAGTCTTGAGGTACGTTTTGGCCACAGTTGGGTACGTTTTCAATATGTACGCTTCAGTTGTGGGATGAGATCACTCCCGTATTTATATAAATATATATTTATCGATATAGATGTGCGTCATGACCAGGTCCGATTATCAGGTAATTAATATCTTTGAAATTAAATATTTATCATATGTATCATAGTTACTATAACAATTTATCCGTAAATTTTAGGAACACGGATACCAAACAGATCCTTCTAAAAACGTAAACCACACAGATCAAATTACAATAAAAATGTTTTTCTTAAACTGTTTTTCATAAATATATAACAGAAACATGAAAATACATACAAAACGATATATTATAAGCTCCGCCCTTAACGTTTATTGCTTAATTTTACCAGAGATGATGTTTCTGTGTCAAAGTTATATAAAGTCAGTTGTTAAAAACAAATCATGATACATATAGAAAACTCTCACGAATTAGCGGGCTCCCCTCTTTATCCTATTAAAAATGGTGAAATATTTAAAAAGAAATCATTGAACATGTTACCTGAGTCGCGCTTTTGTTGATAGTTTTTTCCCCACACAGATCCTAAAAACTCACGTGGTATATGCACCGTGTACCAGTCGTAATATTTTCATCAATATAAACTAATAATTGTAAACAAATACGGTATTTTAGAACTTTTCTTTTTTCGTCAATCGTGGTTTACAGGCCCTTTAATTTATTAACAAAATGTCCATATTCCTCCGTACCTTGATAACCTTTAATAGCTTCATATCGATTAATAAAGAGCAATAACTTGGCTGTATGATTTTAAGAACGTTTACAAATTAAAACCTTTCTTCTTTCAAAAATATAATAGATTAGTAGGTGTGTATGGTAATTGAATAGGATAGAAACGGCGACGTGCGAATTCTAATGTTTTGGACGGCTATCCGGTCGCCAACTGATAATGCAAGCAAAACGTGTGGTGACACATAAAAAAACACAGGATTAAGCGGAACAAATTAAAATGGATGAGGATCAGGTCGCAAGTTGTCAATATGTTATATTCTTAGTTGAATGCTCTATTGTATGTTTTGTACTGTATCGGCATTATTCAATAGCTTAACATAATAGAAAATATTTTTTTCCTTTGATAATGCTTATAGATATTCATAATTCATATAATGAATCACAGTGTGTTTTAAATATTAATTTACCGAATCATATTGCCGCTAATCTTTGGATCTTACAGCACGTTAGAACTGGACATTGACTGGTCATGGTTATTTCCGGTCAATGTGGGTCGCATAATACATGAGCATGATTCCCACTTGGCAAGAGAAAAATGTTATTTAGAAACAAGTTGCTGACAGTAAATCTGATGAATGCTACACAACCTTAACTCTCGCTCAAGCAGACCATTTTCTTAAAGAGCCAATGTTGTATTGTTAAATCATATGAGCATCTCTCTGGGAATACGGGGTTAATGCATGTGAGTTAAGTGTCGTCTCTGATAAGCCTGTGTAGTCCCGTTAGGGACAACGCTTTCCACATACACTGGATTTTGGTTTAGAAGGGGCCTCCTTTAAACGAAAATTTCCATAAAAAGGGGAAAAGTGTCGTCCCTGACTTAATTTTAAATTAATCATATAATAAATAATATTAATTTCAGAAATTTCCTCTTGGTAAGGAAGCTTCTCAAGCAATTTCGTTGACCTTACGCCAGTTGTTGAAAAATAACCCGGACAAGAAAGTGTGACATAAATGTGTGACATAAAAGTGTGACATAAATGTGTGACATAAATGTTAGACATAAACGTTTGACAAACATGAGTGACATAAACGTGTGACATAAATATGAGACATAAACGTGTGACATAATTGTGTGACATAAATGTGTGACATAAATGTGTGACATAAATGTGTGACATAAATGTGTGATATAACTATGTGACATAACTGTGTGACAAAACTGTGTGACATAACTGTGTGACATAACTGTGTGACATAACTGTGTGACATAACTGTGTGACATAAATGTGTGACATAAATGTGTGACATAAATGTGTGACATAGCTGTGTGACATTAATGTGTGACATAACTGTGTGACATAACTGTGTGACATAACTGTGTGACATAACTGTGTGAATAAATGTGTGACATAAATATGTGACATAAAAGCGTGACATAAATGTGTGACATAAATGTGTGACATAAATGTGTGATATAAATGTGGGACATAAACGTGTGAGATAAATCTGTGACATAAACGTGTGACATAAAAGTGTGACATAAATGTGTGACATTTAAGTGTGACATTTAAGTGTGACATAAATGTGTGACATAAAGCCGGACGAAGAAAAAAACAACAGAAAGATGGACGGGCCGGCAAATATATGCTCCGCCGAAATTATTTAAGCGGATATAATAAACACGGATAGTCAAACTATTTTGAAGTTCATATTCTGGTGCCATAGGCGGATCCAAGGGGGGGGGCGGACGCGGCGAACGCCCCCCTAAAATCGCCAAAGTAAAGTCAATTCATTTGATGTTTCAAACTCAACTAGATCTAAATCACCTTTTTAAACTCATTTTTCTTCTGTTTTCGCCATTAGCCTGATAACCTTAAGTGTGTTCTTCTTTATAGCATTTCTTCCGGCTATATCCATCCATATTACGTATAAACTATGCATTATTTTGGCATTATAAGAATTTACTTTGATGAAAGTACATAAGGCGTGACATGCTCGAGAAGTGGTTGTCAAAGCCTTTAAAATCACAACAATCGTGGAGCTTAAAGGGGGGCCCCCTGGAACCCCAGCAAATCTTTCAATATCCCCCCTAACCAGAAATCCTGGATCCGCCCCTGGGCACATTGATAAAAAAACATACCGTATGTTAATAGACATTATGACATTGTAAATTGTTAACCTCCCAGTTCGCTCAGTTGCTAGCAAGTTTCTGGAAAGTTAAAGGGACTTTTCCCCCCTTTTTTACCTTTGGCACACATATCATTAAATGCATTTGATATCAAACGTATTATATTTGCAATAATAATAATGGCATGGAAAATTATATAAAAACAAATATGTGGCAGTCCTGGGGATCGAACCCGGGACCTCTAGAAGCAAACGCTAACACGCGGCCACTACACAACGCAGCATTTTAAACTAACATCGTAGTTAAACCACTATGTAGGTAATTCACACTTTTTCGATTGATTTAAAATAAAAAAGAGAACATATATTTTTAATATTTTTTCTAAGTCAGGAGTTTGTTTTGCTAGTTTGAATAAAATGCATCCATTTTTTTTTCAATCAATCATACTTATTTGAAAATTGTCATTTTACCAAACTGTACACAAGTCTCAGCAGTAAAGCTCGCATTCGAAAGAAAGTTATAGATTGACGTTAATAAATCCTGACAACAATGTGTAACTTATATGAGTCGAATACTTACTGGTGTCTTAATTTGGTGGAATGATGCCCAAAGTTGTACCGAATGTTAATTCTGAATAGGAAATATATAGAGGATATTTGTTCATGTTAGTGTAAGATCGTTTGTTATTTCACGAGTGATCATAGAAAATATATTTTCACGAGTGGCGCAGCCACGAGTAAAATTATTATTTTTCTATGATCACGAGTGAAATAACAAACGATCTTACACTGACATGAACAAATTTTCTGTTTCTTTTATTCTTCTTTTTCAAGAAAATAATTAATAATTATGTCCCTTTTGCTGAAAAGTGACCCTCTCTCCCGTGGCGTGCCTCAATACATTGAAATGACGTCATTTTGCTGACGAAATGCTGTCATTATTCCAGGGAAATTCTTCAGTTAATCTCTTTCACAATGAAAAAAAGCATGAAATTAAAAGAAAAAATTGTTGGATTCGGTGAAATATCGATTTTATTTCACTCGTGATCATAGAAAAAATATAAACAAGGATATAAACAAGGGAAGTACATCTTGATATGATAATCTAAAAATAGAAAAAGGAATTCCGAAAATGTGTTTCACCGGTGAANACTGCCCCCCCCCCCCGCGCCCACGGCAACTTATTTAATTAATATTAACTATCACAAATGAATGATGTGCTGCCGTTTGTTTCAATTCGTATTTACATCCCATACAATCTACACATGTATAAATATAACGTTGTTCACAAGTAAAACTTAATATCTTACGCCCCTGCTGACACCACACACAGGCTATCGCTACCCCCATCTACTACACCCCTCCAAAACCCCTCAAAATTGTCCATTTGGTATACACAATTACAAAACAATTAATTGTGATTACTTATTTATAAGCGGAGGTTTGTGACTTCGACAATTGAAATGCTGATGCCGATACCAGTACATTTTCGAAGCTCACTGCTCCATCAATTTTCAAATGGCTTGTAAAACATTGGTATCAAACTGCCGCCCCATATATTTGCCGTCCCAGGCGGCCGCCTAGTTCGCCGAGTGGTTAACTGGGCCTGTATTGAATGGAAATTCTGAATAGGAAAATATTCCACAAAGGTTAAGCGCAGATACAGAAATAAAACGCACGTTTTTGCTATATCTGGTGTGACGTTATTTCGACAACGTTTCTGGTAATTCCGGGTATAATACATAAACTTGTCAAAAAATGATACTTTAATCTCAATGTTTAATTTATGGATGAAATGAATATATTGTATATGTTGTTCTGGAAATATTAATGCGTTTTCAAGTTTAACCTACATATGTATATTTTTTTTTTAAAGCGCTCGATTTGGCACCTGTTAGTTCGGGCTTTAGTAATTTATCCTTAGCTATTCGTTTTATATAGAAATAAATGTCTTCATACATTCATCATGGCTGTTGTTGTCGTAACTGATATCGAGATTGGGGTGTAACATGACAATTATCTGGAAAATATTGCAGTGGTACACAAAGAAATAGTTCATACTTTTATTGTTCGAGATGAATTTATTGGTGTTGTCATTATCCCCACGCTTTTAAAAGCGTGGGGATATTGTATTGATCTCCGCTTTCTGTCCATCTGTCCTGGACACTATCTCCTCCTACACTATAGCACTAGAACCTTGAAACTTACACACATGGTAGCTATGAGCATATGTGCGACGGTGCACTATTTGGAATTTTGATCTGACCCCTAGGTCAAAAGTTATGGGTAAATAAATGGGTAAAATGGGTAAAATCATTTTACTAACAACATGCGACGCACATGATAATAACTTTTGACCCAGGGGTAAGATCAAACTTCCTAATAGTGCAATCGATACTCTCGAATCAGTTTTCTATGTAGAACCACTACAGATTGGCACCACGAATCATATGCATGGACAATTGCTGGCGCCTGTTTTACATAATTTACTATTATTTGGTTTTAGCTTTATTGCAAGCTGTGGCACTTTGTGACTATATTGCGTCACGGCGTCTAAAATGATTTACTCTATGT
>VMBQ01015457.1:0-12804 GCA_007657795.1 Dreissena rostriformis | reverse complement strand
TAAAGAGGCCATTGAAGATAAAGGCAGTATTTAACAGGGATTGCTCAGGTTCCCTATTGAACAATTAAAGAATATCCGAACATTGACATGGTATTCAGAATTAATACCGCATCACGCCGGCAAAATACACCGATTTTCTTAAAAAATTTCACCATGCCACAACTTATAAAGATCATCAAGTTTCGAAATGTGTGGATGAATAAAACTTCTCTGAATCGCACTACATTCACCGTACCATAAATTGTATATTGAGAGAAATTGCGACGCTAATATGTCAAAAGACGATTTAATTATCTCTGTGCTTAACTTATCCGGGCCGCATGATTTTTTTTTTGAAAACGGCTAATTCGAATTCATCTAAAGTGAATTCTCCGTTTAATTCATTGAAAGTTGTTGCAGTGAAATTTAAACTAGCGTTTATTTCTATCGGATCTGTACTTAAAAGATGATTAAAGTGCGCGTATAAATTATCTAATTTTGCACTATTATTGGTTTTTGATGTCTGCTTATAGCATCGTTTGAGAGATTTCCATAATTGTTTCGGATTTTCAGATGCGGTATTTTCAAGCCTTTTTCCTTCCTCTATTTTGTACATCGCTTTTTTTTCATGTTTTATTGTAAAGTGTGCGAGTTTTGATAATGTTCATTTGGGCTAATAGTTTTGCCAAATACTTTGACCGCATTGTTATATATGAAATATGTGATACATTTTATTTCGCTATTTATATTTTCGTGTTTGTTTTTTAGTGTATAAGTATTTTCTTTAAGGGAGGTTTAGAATTGTTCAACCAGACTCGAGTTAAACACAATTTTAATCTTTTCTGCGCATTCTGGTTGTTTTTCTTTGTTTCTTGGGATACATTTAAACAAGAAAGCAGATAAGTGAATTATCCATATCTGAAAAACATGTTCAGTCAATTATTTTAAATTCAGGTATAATATCAGTATCGTTCGCATTCATGATTAAGTAATCAGTTATACTCAAGCCCCGTGTTGAAAATGTGAACTGGCTTATTTGTTCATTGTTTAGACGAACATTTATAATTATGTCGTTTGTAGGTTTGCATAAGTTAATTCTTTTTTTGCCATTGCTATCAATGACTTTGTCTGGATTATTTCGTACTATCGATATTACATCTTTTAACCTGGTCAAAATCGGTTTTGAATCGATAAAATAAAATATAAATGATCATAAATACATGCAATAGGTGAAAATCATTGCAGCGTCGCGAGTTATGCAAATTATATCTATATTTAGCTTTCGCTAAATATTATTAGAATATGGAAGATAAATACATAGATTTAGCAAAAACGTACCGTTGCAACTCATTTTCCGTCTGTAACAGATGTTTTTGCATTTGTTCTTACCTTCTCTCCGCTAAATCCGCCCGTTTCCGCAATTTTGTTTGTATAGGTTTGAATTAACGTGTCGAATCATGAATATTAATTAGGTTGTTTTCGTACTTTACCATACTCCACCCCAAAATAAAAATCGCTATATGGTTTGTTTGCAACCATTTTCAACCGGATTTTCAGTGATATCCTCAATAAAAACACGTTTTCTTCCGATTCTGCCCATATATATACCCGCGAACTGTCACTTTAATGTCTTTTACCATGCGGACGTGTGTTTCTTATTGGTTTTTTTAAGAAACGGTTGTCTATTAAACGTAGTGTCATTAAAACCAAGAGGATAAGTTGTTAGTAAACATTTTATCAATTCAATACCGGAAATAGATTGAGCATTAACTTGATACTGATTCGAAGTTGTTTTTGCCAATTGCAAGTTGTTGAACAGTTTGACTAGGAATGTGTGTAACGTCATGGTTAGTATTCGTTTTAGTGTTGATATATACAGTAATTAATTACGTTAATCTTAATACCAGCGTTTTGCAGTATATTTTGCGAAGTACATTGGTTTGTCATATGAGTCTCGCGCTTGAAAGAGGTCTGTTTGTTTTTAAAATGACGTCATAGTTTTCCGATGTATTAGTATATTTATTCAAATGGAAATTCTTAGAAGAAGAAGCAATGTTGACTGCTCACGAGGAGAATAAACTATACAGCATGTACAGAATGCTAAGTACGACATTATTCGTTAAGTTTGCAGTTGAGTCTGTGTTGATTGATTATAAGTGTTCAAAACATGTCATAAACAAAAAGAGATTATGCATTGAATGCATATAGGTATTGTTTAATTGACACGTGAATGAACACACAATATTTAGTTGGATTCATAACACCGTGGGTGGGTTAGTATATTGTTTATGCACTATACATTAGTAAACTATACAAGTAGTAAAAAATCAGTGAAATATGTGCAAATCAAAAACAACCAGTTTAAGAAGTATTAAATATGTAAGTTTTACCAAATTACATTCAATATCTTCTGTACATCAAGGGTGTCAATACAATAACTGCATCCTGACTATATTGATGTCTGTGTATTTTGCATCCATACCATAGACTAGCCAGCTTACACATTGTCGCCATCGTACTATCGCGTTGTCGCACTGCCGTCATAGTTTCTCGCACTCTCGCATTGTCGTCATCGTATTATCGCATTGTCGCCATCGTACTATCGCATTGTCGCCATCGTACTATCGCACTGTCGTCATCGTATTCTCGCACTCTCGCATTGGCGCCCTCTGGATTTTAATGTGTAACCACGATGGCACTAACGGTATTCCGTACTAAACCGCCTTTTATAAGTATATAGTCAATTTAAATTTGAAACCTTGAATTTAACTGTAGGGGAACTTCGCAGCAGTGTTCTGCGTTGAGACCAGACAATAACACATATTGTGTTTGGCATGTATATTACTGAAACATCAAAGTGTGGTCACGTGTTTCCCGTATTTTGTTACCTTTGCTACATAAACACGTCTTTGAGTTTGTTCGTTTGTATGCGACTATTTATGTGATAACGTTGAATCTTGAAACACAAAATTCGGTGATTTGTGTGAAAACGTGTATGAGTTATGCGTATTGTATCGTATTCATACTGTTTTTATAAAGTTTTTGGTGCTGATTTCGTGCGTTTGCTTTGTAAATTCCGAAGATGGCACTTACAACTTCATCTTTTAAACTTGTGCGAGATTAATAAACATTATTTACATTATTAACATACTTTAAAAATGTTTATTTTAAGGAACTTATTATTCTTCTTTAAAGACTAAACGGTTGCTTCTGTGTTTTAACATAACAAACATAGTTATTTTTATACCATGGTTAGCGTTACTGTCCGTTTTCTTCGTTAAATGATAAAGAATTATATTAAGGACTTAAAAAGCCTCAAAACATTTAACAAACTGTACGTATCTAAAACACAAATATTGACATTGTTTGTTCAGTAGCATAGTTTTCAATGGATTTTATCGACTTGTTCAGATAACTGAGTCTAAATATCAGTTAAAGGACCCGTTTTTGTACGATTGTGTATGAGACATATTGAAAAATGAACCAGTTAACAAAAATCAAATTAATAATAATAAAAAATGGCATTGTTCAGCCCGGGCATAAAAATCAAATTGCCGTCGCCTTACGAGGCAAATTTGTCATATAAGATATTGAATCTTTACTACCTGCACATACATGATAGAAATGTCCTATGTACACGGAGAGCGACCCTTAACATTAATTATATAGTAACTTACACAATTTATAAACCATTTAAATGTGTTCATGAACATTGAAACCGAATGAATAATACAAATATATCATTTAATACAAGTTTCTGTTGATCATTCTTAGGAGGACATGAATCATGCGGCCTAGTATATCGCCCTGTGACGTTTTTTGCCGTTGAATGTTCTCCCAATAATATATATGCTTGTTTTCACTGCAAGTTTATGTGAACCGTGTTTCGCATATTAAAACTGGCATACATTTTCATTATGCCACGAGCGATGACGTTGATGCATATAATGTGTCTCTACGCGATTAATTATCGTATTAACAGGGCACTATTTCGTGTGAAGGCTTCCGAACATTTCAGTTTAATACAATATATGTAAACATTCAAACTAACACTATGGATACTGAAACGATGTTTTTCTAAACCATCTTTGTATCTTTAATCTTTAAATTCATCGTGATTTTAAATTAAAAGTCACGTTGATTTGGATAATCGTAATATTTGCTGCCAGTAGTTAATTTACAGAAATTATGGTATATGCAAGCGTACACGTAAAAAACGGTGGCTCTGTAATCGAGAACATAGCGCGTGCTCATCTTTATTCCACACTCAAACGTAAATTGATAACATTGATAAAATAATAACCTCTTTTCAAGACAGAAAACTACATTTTTCAACTTCCTTTGTGACAATAGATAAGCGGAAGATTACTATATAAAGAGTGAACATACCAAAACAGTTTATTGTTTAGGTCGGAATATTTGAGTTAACGACAGAAGGAAGGCCGTACTAGAATATGCGAGTATAATAGCTAAAGGTATGGCTTTTTAACGTAATCTTTTACTACTAATATATTGTCAATTTTAAAAGGAACATTTAGATGCGCTTAAAAGAGAGGTTTTGACGCCGAAGAAAACTTATAGAAACTCATGTTGGCCAGGTCTTAAGACGATTGCATTGTTTTTCAAGCTATTGCATTTCAAGGAAATTGACGCAGAGTATCGTTAAATTCGAATATTTTACCTCGTTGAAGTGACGTAAATGCATATTAACTTATGGCGCCCGTACACCAAGCACGTTCTTAGACAGTTCGACCAAGTTCTGAAGAAAATGCAGAACGGGATGAGAACTTGCTTGAACGTGTAGTTTTGGTAAAAACAACATCTACAATATGATTGAATGACGTTCATACACAGTTCGCGCTACGTGTAGCTCGTTCCTATCCCGCCCTTTCCCGTTGCCAGTCCGTCTTCATCCAGTTCAAATCACGTTTGTACGCAGTTCTTCTTTATTCGTTGTGCAGTGGTTACTCGTTCAAAGGCAGTTCTCACTCCGTCCTACTACGTTCTTAGTACGTTAATATCACAAATGAGACAACGACCTCTTTTTATATGCACATTGTCTGAACGTATTGTATTTACGGTTTGAACGTTGTAACAACTGCATTGAACGAGTACAACGTACTTGGACCCTACTGCGAACTCCTTTAAACTAGTACAACGTACTAAGAACTTACTGACAACTTATAGAACGTGTTGCAAACGTTGTAAGAACGTCTGTCTGAGAACGGATTTGACGGACTAGAACAGACTCGATTGGTGTGGCATCGTACATGTAATTTCGGTCCGATCGCACTACGTTCTGGCACGTTCCTAATCCGACCTTAGTACGACCTATCCGTTCTTAGTACGTCTATTCCGTGTCCAGTACGTTGTTACTACGTTTAATTGTAGAACGAGATGATCGGAAGAAAATTTTGAGTGGGCTCAAAGTTCTGAAACACCTCTCCCGTTCAAACCCGTTCCAGGCCGTCCACAAAGTTCGAAGACAGTTCGTAATTCGTTGCTACTGCGATCACTCCGTTCTCACACAGTTCGAGCCCGTTACGTAACATTTTTCAGAACGGACTTCGAACGGAGTCGGTGTTTCGGGGGTATTCGTTTTTAATCGCACGCCATTACACTCGCTCCCGCGTCTAGAGCTTATGGGCATACTTGTGGCGTGTGTATTTGGCAAAATTATTGAACCTTAATAATTAACCATTAGTCTAGTGTGTAATTTATTATGTTAAAACAAATAGTTAATTTAGCTGTGTAATCGGCAAAATTCAACGAATTTGTCGCGATAACATTACAAATGGATGTCACATAATTTATTTGAATCGATACGACGAAAATGAGTTCTATATTTACATTTTTGTTAAATATTTTAATGCCGATAATATACATTTTCAATTGTAATGTGTTCAGATTTGGGCCCTTGTTTGCCTTTTCCATGGATATGGAATAGGATTATAACGATAATTGTGTTATTTGTCCATGGAAAAAAGTATAAAAATCGGGTACCTTTTAGTGTTCCCATCGTGTATGTATATTATTTTCGCGTCGGTCCGTTCGTTGGTACACATTTTACACCTCATCTAAACTGATAAGTTGACAATTCAGTTATCTTTTTAAATACCTTGGTTGCATTGAAGTGATATTCAATGAATTCAAAAGGTTCGCGGACACAAATCATATCTTGGTATTTATCAAGTATGTTATCAGTGGTCGCACATTTCGTTTATGTAAGGTATGCGTCTGCATAACGAAAACAAGACATGAAAGTGATCCGAACAGGATTTCATCAATAAAAAACCTTGGTTATCAAGAATAGTAACGAGGTATGATGTACATTATATCTATCGTGAAACAATTCGGATTAGTAAGATATATTGCTGAAAACCTCTCTCACAAATTAAGTTAAATGTTCCAAAACTGCGTTATCACGAACTTTTCATGGTAATATGACAGTTAATTAGCAATACCTTATTCTCAAATTATGTGGAATTCAAGTGTTATAGAACTTAGATTGATAAAAAAAGTATTAGGACAAACTGTGCAATATCAAGATACTGCGGAAAGCTCCGGGCACAATTTTCTCAGTGGTATCAGAGTTTAACGTGTGATGTTTTACGTTTTCTACGGAATCCGGAGAGTGCCATCTATAATCTCGCCCTTCTTTCATCAAGGGCGACACACGACACACGAAGCGACACACGGTATTTTGCGCGATACTCAAAGCGACACACGATATTTTGCGCGACACACGAATCGACACTCGATATTTTGCGCGATACACGAAGCGACTCGCGAGAATGTACCACGGAGTATCGCCCTTGTGTAGGTAGCCCAAAAGGCGATATATCGTTGTAAATAACGCGTGTCGCTTCGTGTATCGCGCAAAATATCGTGTGTCGCCCTTTAAATGCGAGTCACGATATTTTGCGCGATACTCAAGGCGACAAACGATATTTTGCGCAATACTCAGAGCGACACACGATATTTTGAGCGATACACGAAGCGACAGACGATATTTTTCGCAATACACGAAGCGACACGCGATGTTATTATTATTTACCATATTTATATAGCACTTTTATCATGAATTACACGTGCAAAAGTGCTGTACAATACAAATGCATGGTTCAATCAGTAAAATAAACAAAGAAATTTAAAACTATGATAAACAGCGATAGATGGACACATATAAAACTGAAAATAGATAGAAACCTACATAATACGAGGATATAAATGAAAGCATATTTAAGAACAATTGTAACATATGGTATTTAAGATTTAAAGCAAATTATTAAAAAAATACCTATAAACGCTTAAAAGAAATTAATACGAGGATATAAATGACAAGCATATTTAAGAACAATTGTAACATATGGTATTTAAGAATTAAAGCAACTTATAAAAAAATACCTATAAACGCTTAAAAGAAATTAATACCAAACTAAACATAGAATAAACGTTTAAAGTAACAAACTACTCGTAAACTGGTATAACATAGATCGGTGCTTTGTTTAGTCTTGTCACAGAATTAATTTTGAAATAATCATCATTGCAAGTAAATGTTTGCGAAATAATGGGTTTTCAGTGCTTTCTTAAAGGCTGGTAATGTTTTAATGTCTCTGAGCGATGCTGGTAGCGCGTTCCAAAGTGTTGGAGCGGCAGACCTGAACGAACGGCCTCCGTACGACACAGTCCTGGTTCTCGGCACGACTAGCAGGACTGAGTTATTCTGAGATCTGAGTTCTCTGCGTGGAGTGTAAATCTCAAGCATACTCTTGATGTAGCTTGGTGACTGTCCTTGAAGTGCTTTAAACACATGCATCAGTACTTTGTACTCCACTCTTGCATGTACAGGAAGCCAGTGGAGTTCCCTAAGCACCGGTGTAATGTGACCTTGTCGTGGTGTCCTGGTGATTACACGAGCAGCGGTATTTTGAACACTTTGAAGTCTGTTCAGAGCATAACTCGGTGGTCCACATAACAGGGAATTACAATAATCAAGTCTTGATGTTACCAAAGAGTTTATCAGAGATTTTGTTGCATCCACAGTCAGGTATTTCCGAATTTGACCTATTTGTCTGATCTGGTTGTAAAATGATCTGGAAACAGAGTTAACCTGCTTTTCCATATCTAAATGAGAGTCTAGAATGGCACCAAGGTTCCTAACAGCTGTTGTTGGTTTGATAACAGCTGTGCCGATTTTAACGGTGAAATTTTCAGTTTTACTGCGCTTTGGAACAAAGATAATCACTTCTGTTTTGTCGGCATTAATTTTAAGTAAGTTGTTATTCATCCACAGTACTATATCATTCACACACGCTTCAATTTGTTGCAGCGCATCTTCGCGCGAAACAGAATCCTTGGGTTTAAATGACATCTACAACTGGGAGTCATCGGCATAGAAGTGATGTTGTAGATTATGCTTTCTACAGATGGCCCCCACTGGTATTAGTGGCCCCCACTAAATATTTACCACGATATATCGCCTTTTAGGTTATCAACACAGTGGCGATATTTCGTGGTACATTCTCGCGCGTCGCTTCATGTATCGCGCAAAATATCGTGTTTCGCTTCGTGTGTCGCGCAAAATATCGTGTGTCGCTTTGATTATCGCGCAAAATATCGTGTGTCGCTTCGTGTTTCGCTCAAATATCGTGTATCGCTTCGTGTGTCGTGTGTCGCCCTTGATGAAAAAAGGGCGAGATTAAAGATGGCTCTATCCGGATTCCGTAGTTTTCAGGTAAATATCATGATTTGTTTTCAATTAAACCATTAATATCAAGACATTTGTCGTTATAATATAAAATAAAGAATATTTAAAGATGTCTTTAACAAGTATTTTTATGGTTGTTTAAACGTGTTGTATGTCTTTTGATAATACGTTAAATAGACAGTTTGTTCACGTCTTGTTTTAGTATGACGTTGTTCTGATTTTGTTCGACGCGATTTAGACGTCTTTTTTTCTATTCTCAGGGGGNGGGGGGTTATTGTGTCAACAAAACGACTGCCAATTTAGTTCGATAACTAATTCCGGCACGTTTATTTACCACACTTTGTTATTGAACATCAAGTTATTAAAATAGTGGCAGTTTTAATAACGAAAATTTATCACGCATATTAAAGCGAGATATATGCTTCATACCATTACTTTCTTCTGATTGTTCGTTGTTTATTTAGCTGTTCTTGAATCAGGTAAAGTTGCCCCAAGTGAATAAGAGTGTATCGAAAATTATTCACGTATAAGGCTCATAGTTTGCCAGACAGCGTTCTTTTTCAACGCTTGCTTAAACTAGGCACGATTATACTATCGTAGTCGAATGTTTTTATAAACGGAATATGTAAAACTCAAGAATTTAGTGTCTATACATGCAAAACGGAATCAATTATTCAAAAAACCAATAGTTTATTGGAATTATTCTTAAAATTGTTTTTTTGATGTAGTGCAAACCACTTAATACTTGAAAAATATTTTACAAGGGAAACTATTCCTGCTTCAGGTAATGCAAAGAGTTATAGTGTTCTATTTGTGTTGTTTCCCTTGAAAATAAACATTAAACATTAACATTAAAATTACACACACACTAGAACGGAATCCGGATAGTGCCATCTATAATCTCGCCCTACCTTAATCAAGGGCGACACACGACACACGAAGCGATAAACGATATTTTGCGCGACAGTCGCGGCGACGCACGATATATCGTGTTTCGCTTCGTGTGTCGTGTGTCACCCTTGATGAAAGAAGGGCGAGATTATAGATGGCACTATCCGGATTCCGTACAATAGGCTGATCACACATCTGTTTCTTCTTATCGATAAATGAGCTAATGTAAATAATCAATGACTATTTGTATGCAATTTCATGGACGTTGTTATCACGTTACAACGACGTCTTTTTTATTATAAAACGACGTTAAAAAGACGTTGTTTGTTTAGTTACTATGTCGCGACTGTAAAGTTACAAATTAAAAACGTCTTCAAAACGTATTTTGTTTGCTGTGTAGCATGTATAACTCAGATAAATATGTGTTTACTTGCAGACAAGACACCCAAAAGAATTACATTATGAGTTCACAAAGGTAGGTGTTTCAAAAATATGTTTTTGATAGGGATGGCAAAATTATTCGAATATTCGAATATTCGATTGAATGGTCAGTATTCGAAAAACAGAATTGATATTCGCATATTCGCATTTTTTTTTCAAACGAAATTGCCCTAATATTTAGTTTTTGACGTGTTCTTTCAAATTCTTGTGCTATAAATAAAAAAAGATTCTAAACCAGGATTTTTCTGTATTGAAAAGAAATTAATGTCGACAACGAGATACCAATTTCAGGGGCGGATCCAGAATTTCTGGTTAGGGGGGGGCGGGATATTGAAAGCTTTGCTTGGGGTCCAGGGGCTGATAAGGCCCCTGGTGGGTGCAGGGCAAAGCCTTTCTAGGGGGTCCAGGGGGGCGAAGACCCCTTTTTGCGCCCCCACTTTAAGCCCCACGATTTAAGTGATGTTGAAGGCTTTTACAACCACTTCTCGAGCATGTCACGCCTTATGTACTTTCATCAAAGTACCTTCTTATAATGCCAAAAAAGTGCATAGTATATACGTAAAACGGATTGATATAGCCGGGAGAAATGCTAAAAAGAAGAACACACTGACGGTTATCAGGCTAGTGGCGAATACAGCTGGGAGGGGGAGAGCATGAAAACAATTTCAATGTGCAAAAAGAGGGATACATCAGAATGGCAAAGTTCGACTTGAAAAACCGAGCGACAGAGAGTCTAAAGTTAAAACATTTAGCGATTGTCTGTGATTAGTGGGAAATGTTGTGTACGAAAAAAGAAGAAAAATGAGTTTAAATAGGTGATTAATATCGAGTTAAGTGTGAAACATCAAATGAATTGACTTTACTTTGGCAATGTTAGGGCGGGGGGAGGGGCGTTACCCGCGTCCGCCCCCCCCCCTTGGAACCGCCTATGAATTTAAGATAATTATTATACCGTTTTCTCTTCGAACATAAACAGTCAAATCGTTATAAAACGCAAAAGTATTTGTCTGAAAAAACCCAACAAACCCGTCAACCATCCGACCGGGGTCTTGTTATTGAACCACGTCCATGGCAATTTCACTGTTTGATACTGCGACTATAGGCGACATCCCGGCATCCACACTACGTTCTTGGCGTATCTAATTTGACCCTTGAGTTTGCCTTGTGCCTGCGTAACGATTGTTTGGCGTGCATAAAAACGCTGATTTTGTGGAAATATTCATTATTACATGTGTGAAGACGTCATTTGATGTAAAACAAACTCCATATCTCAGTACTATATCAAAGTCCAAGGGTTGTAGTCGGGAAATTCAAGACACCAATATCATCTCCCTTTAGAGGTTCAGAGTTGAACTCACAGTGCACTAGCGGTGTCAGACGTAGAGAAACACAAGCACGTCCAAAGAATCTATTCTGTGTCAGAAATGACCAGAACGAACCGCACAAAGAAACTATGGTAGAATGGCCCAAAGAACACCCACTACACAGTTTTAAAAATATATCCTCGAACAACAGAAAGAAAGATACATTCTAAGTAGAGTAAGCCCGAATTCTATACAAGGACGTTATAAAACTACCGAACTGGTATCGGTCGGTACGCACAAGATATTTGAGGTCGGCGAAATTGATAATGCGACATCATGCGCCCACAGTATGTTCTAGGTGGGTCTTACCTTATGCACTGCGTTGTTTCTGCGTATATGGCGGCATACAGCATTCTAGCTCAACATTAGATTTATAGTATATAATCTATGTCAGTTTTATTTTTGATGTGTGCATCTTTAAACTCTGATTTTATGAGTTTATTTTTATTTGTTTGCAAACGGCATCGGGGCTAATACATAACATATGTTCTTATTTTTTTAACTTACTTTGAATGGGGTCTGGTTTGGCTTGAAATCTTATATTTTTACAGATCGCTAGAAATGCAACGAATGGGATTTTTCTCTGAAAGGTTTTTAAACTTAGTCACATATATTATAATAAAGATATATATCTTCTTTTTTTAAATTGCTATATACATTGTCTGATAATATTTTCTGACAATAGTTTAAAACAGTATGTGTTCTTTTTCGTGATTTTCAGACAGACACTGACTGAAAGAATCAGAACGGTTTACCGATTAATGTTAAAGAAATTCTTCTGTGGTAAGTTAATGTCATATCTATTTCAAATGAGCATGTAGTGCAATTGAAATTTCAACAACATCTTTTGTTGCAAACCAATAAAAGTAATGGAAATGTGTACTTGAATTTAAAGGGACTTGTTCACAGAGTATGGCATGTTTTGAAGTGTGTCATTAAATGCTTTAAATTGATAAATGTTAACCTCGGAACTACATTGCTCCAGAATAAAACAAGAAGAAAAATTAAAGAAAGAAAAAAACGTAATCCACACCGGGACTCGAACCACTGACCCTTGGGGTATAAGTCTAGCAATCCTTGTAATGTCACACAATATAACGATAACAACAGAACTCCCCAAATTATTCAATCGTTTCGCGTTTGTAACGCTTTATAATTTTCACGTTTTAAAATCGCCAAAAGATGCATATAATGGATATTTTAGAGTATAGTAAATGTTCAGTATTACTGTTTTCTCGCAAATATCATAACTAAAACAAAAATGTGCAGATCTGAAAAACAAAATGACAATGTGAAGTTTAAGCATAATATTTTTTATCAAAGGTCAAAGGTCACGGTATTTGAAATAAATTAGAGAAAACAAACTTATAGTTCAACCACCCGATACGACTCGAGTTAGTCTGTTCAACAGGCCTTAGG
>VMBQ01015456.1:0-12457 GCA_007657795.1 Dreissena rostriformis | reverse complement strand
CAAAATCAGCACCGATATATCTGAATGATAAACGCGGGAGCTGGCAAAGAAATCTGGCACCGCACTATTATACATAATGACGTATGAATGCTATCCAAACTTGATGCAACTTGGTATACTTGTTAATCTTAACAATATTTAGGCCAAGTTCGAATAAGGGTCAGATCAAATTCAAATATTAGTAAAGTGGGTTCTAAAATCGGGTCACTAAATCAAATCTTAGGAACGGATCTCAATTCACTGATTATGTTTAATCCAATTTATAATCATTTACACAAAACGATGGTAAGATACGGCACATTTGTTTGACAAAAATATCGCGTAATTTTGTCGATCCAGTTAAAATACGAAAGTGAGGGGGACCATTTAGAATAGTTGTTGAGTGTCATGGATTACCGCGGCGAGTAGGACTCTATATTCGGTATTATTGCACACGTTTTAATTAGGTTGTTAGGAAACATATCAATATTCGGTGAGTTTGTTCCACACAATTATGTATTATTGTTCTAACTTTCAGTTACAAACAAAATGTATCATTTTGCAATAGAACTGATGAGAACAAAACATGTGACATTTATATTATAGCTAAGGAGTTTTAAGGTACATTTTTGCATACTGGTTCAAGTTACTTTAACATGTACAAAATAATTTAACAAAACAAGTCATATGCGTGCAATCAAACACAAATATAACAATAGATGTTTGATTAAATTAATGCCCATCCGCTTTTTGCAGCGTCAATATTGTTGGCAGCTGGTACGCATCATTGGACGTAACGGTTATGGCGTCATCTACAAATAACAACGCACATGCTATTGCTTTACGGAAAAATGCGCGTATAATGTCAATTAGAGAGTAAGTCATATAATACAATTATTAGACAAAAGAGATTCATAGATACATCATCTGCGCCTTCTTCTAAATTTCTTTCTGCCAGTGAATATCAGATCATAATTTACAGCCCTCTAGTCAATAAGTGTTCAATATTAGCGTTAATACATTCCCTGAAATAACATTAGGAAAAAAAACAGAAACGTGACAACCATCAAATTTATTTGATATCTGAAATAGAATCACAGAGACATTTATTACACTCGTCCACAGGCGATAAAGTTGAAGGTCTCAATAACCTCAACGGAAATACAAAATCAATCACATGAAAAGTATGAAAGCAAGTATCGGGCAAGCCATAAAGTTATTCACAGATGCTAAAGAATTAAAGTGCATGTAATATTAATCTTAGTGACAGCATTTAAAACAATTGTCTTGTAAAGGACAGTAGAAATAATTAAGAGATAACAGGGATAGTGTTAAATATTGGCGAAACATGTGTATTTTATAAGTTGATAAATAAAACCAGTTTTGGTATATGTTAAAGAGAAACAAAAAGAAGAAAATTAATGCATAACTTAGTGTGTTTTCCAGGCGAGCATAGGGGCATGGCGTAGGGAATCCTAAAAGGGCATTTTAACGCGCAGTTTATGCAAAAAAAGGGCAAAACGTTTCGCGAAAACCTGGTTTTGGGAGGACCATTTAAGCGCAATAGTGGCAGTTTCGGGCAAAACTTCAACACATATAAACAAACACACTTGAGTGTAATTGATGTATTAAACTTACTTTAGTTAATATGAATGTGTTTACCTTGCAATGTCTTACATTTCAGCTCCATACTGTTTCAGTAAACTGTACAGCATGACAAACATAATAAAGCAATATATGCATATTAATCTGATTATACACTCAGATCCACTAACATATTAATTAAACCATGTTTGTCTTATTCCATTTTTTAACGATAGTCATGTTTAATGTTTGTCCTTTGCGAGGTAACTGAACGCCAATTTGTAAACACTTGTGTCCATGATATAAATTCACCGTGTAGATTATTTATACATATTTGTTATTGTATCTTAAATGTTTTATCCATCGTTAATAGACACATACATTTCATTAATTCCTACTATGTTGCCAATCGTTAATTCGATTGTTTGTTTTACATCTTTGCCGAGAATCACAATTTCTTATCTACATTGTCGCCATCTTGACACAATGACCTAAGCGACAGGTGCGCATATCAACGTAAAAGATGGTAAAACATTTCGCGATTCGCATTTTGTTTAATCAGTTTACAGTTCAATAACTGTTGCAATAATAATTTATCTTAAAGGCCTAAACGACAAAGATTTAGTGTGTTTTATTTTAAATTATAGTAAAGGAAATGTCAATCTCAAATCAATCGCTATATAATTTTATCAAACTGAACTACGAAACTTTAAACCGTAATTAAAAGAGCTCAATGTTTCCTGCGCTTCAAAGTCTACATACAAAAATCAAAACACACACACTTTCCATGCGGTTGGCGTGGCGTGTGCTGCAAAATGTTCGTGCGCTTATTATCGGGACAAAGCATATATACATGACGATGTGCACTGTTTATTTGATGCTAGAATTTTTTTACGTCGCGTTAACATTAAAATTCATAAGTGTGTGTCGGATTACAAATTTAATTATGCTTATTTTAGAATTCAACAAAACAAATAATCTGTTTAAAAGATTTACGTATAGAAATAAAGGTATTTAAATTACTGGATTATGCATAAAATGTACAATTACCACGAGTATTACNATCTAAATATAGGATCTTGCATGAGTGGTCGTTTTGTATTGAATTTATTAAACGAGTCATCTAAATGAAGATAAAAACGAGGCTTGCCGAGTTTTTATCTTCATTTAGATGACGAGTTTAATAAATTCAATACAAAACGACCACTAATGCAAGATTCTATTTATAACATGACCAACAAAATGCTTTAAAACACACATGTATTCCCCTCCGTGCCATATAGAGGAAAGGTCGATATCTATAACGAAGCAGCAATGCGGTCATTGTGTGTACCTGAGCATGAGAAGTAGTTCTGGACGAATAAGCCTATATGGTTGTGTAACTATAAGCTGCACTCCGCAGTTAACAAAAAAGTGCATTGTGGGTAAGCAAGTTGCGGTTGTAAATGCCTTGTCTTTGACAGCGCGTATGAATATCTTTTCAGTGATTCGGCTAATTTGCAGTTATATAACTAGTGAAATAACACCCGTGTAATAAACAAAATTGAGCATTACGTTATTTCACTCCTGGAGCGTAAGTCATGTTATAAAGAAAGATCTCAGCGATTATGCGCAAAATGTCAAGTCAGAAATATTGAAGACGAGTACCATTTTATCATGATATGCCCAGCCTTCAATTCATTGAGAAAAGAACTAATTAAAGCCTACTATTATAAAAGACCAAGTATGTTTAAAATTGTTGAATTAATGGGTACATCAAACACAAGTAAGGAACCTGAGCAAGTTCATATGTAGAGCCTTAATGCAGGCACACCTAGCTAACTAACCCTGGATATTCAAACATTAAAAAATTAATTATTCCTTCATCTAATAGCTTGGTAAATAAACTCGTCTTTTTTAACGTTTAATAACCGTACTATGTTCATCCTCCACATTCGTCTGTACAAGTTCTTATTACATTCACATTATTCATCATCTGTATATGTTAGACTAGCACAACTAAAACATTATTGTTGCATATTTTGTAAATTGTAAAACGAAAATCAATGTTTGTACAATTGCGTTTTGTTTTGTAATTATCTATGTTGTACAGTTTAGTATATTTCAAATAATTTCATGTATAGCCTTAACGCATGCTCCAATGTTACTTATCTTTAACATAGTTGTTAAATTATTAACTAACTAAGTTTTCTTCATCTAATAGTGTTTTTATTTTCATATCAACTTGTCTTGTATAACGTTTAAATAATTGCACTATATGTATGGTTTTCATCCTCCAATATTTTTATGAAAGTTTATAACAAAATTATTGTATTCATCATCTGTATATGTTTATCTAGCAGAACACGAATTATATCTTATTTTTATTTTTTTGTTTCTTATTAATATTTGTAAAACAAATCTGTATGTATATAACGTATTAATTAAATTCATGTATGTAGGTATATAATCTTTACGCGATCAATATGATATTTAAATATACGTATTTGTACTCACGTTGACATTATGCTATGTATAACTATTTTGTAAATGACAAAAAAACTGTAAAGTTTACGTCAATAAAACATTCTGTCTGACTGCTATGGATAAACATGGCTTAATGCATGTGCGTAAAGTGTCGTCCCAGCTTAGCCTATGCACTCTGCAAAAACTAATCAGGGACGACATTTTGTGTTTTAATGATCTTTTCTGAATAGAGGACTTCCAACACATGCATTTATCCCGGGTTTTCAAGAGCGAGGCTCAATTTTCTGTGTAATATGGAGTAAAAGTTAGCATGGAAAATGCAGTCCCGATCCTCAGAATGCTAAAATAGGAATCTCATTTCAATATAAAACACATTTTTCAAAACAGAATTATTTTTTTGTATTATCGTTATTTATCGGGCGATGAGCAATTGTTTGTCTACATGGTGCGAAGCTGTTGAACAATCCAGACTTTAAATGTCTACCGAATGACAACCTTTATTTATAGCTCGTCACGATTAACCTTGCATTGACCTTAATGTACCAATATATATTAAAATACCGTTACGATGAATACAATTATTTCTGACATGAAGTGGTTTCAATTGATTGAAACATTCCAATTGTTAGACTATGGCCTCGTTTAACTCATGTAAAACGTGCACGAACAAAACCAAATACAAATATATGAAACAACTCAAGCGTATGCTTTATGCTTAATGAGTTCATGAGTGACAGGTCAATGTTTTGAAGTTATTCGAACATTGTTTTGGCGTCACCTTTTGATCTATACGATTGGGCCTGTGTTTTATTAAAGGTGTGGTCTTCTTTTTTTAAATCTAGTCGCAGTTGTCTGCTAATTTAACACAAATGTACCGGAAATATATGTCACGTTTTAACTACACCATTTATTAACGCGCATTGGACTTGATTTCATTGAACACCGTCATGTAAAAATTATAAACTATTAATCAAAATATGGATCGGATGCATTGTGACATTTATTCTCGACATACGTGTTATAATTCACGGATTTCACATAAGTATATTAAAGCCCCGTTGAAATATCGACGACATCCCGTGACAGGTCCTGTGAATCAGTAGACCGCTCCCTCGGAGTCTCTGAATTTCGACTCTGGCTGCTACTTCCGTTTTGACTGCACTGTTTGTCGCTCCAATTATTTTGATCCGACATACCGCCATAGCGCAACCCAGCGTCCGGCTGATCTTTCAGAACGTCGTAGTCTTCGTTTTTCTTTGTGTAAGTGGTCGGCGTTCGCCCTCCTTCGACGCCGTGTTGTTGAAGCTGTTCGTCGTGTATCGGCGTCAGGTAAGTGTTATGGGAACGGGGAGTTAATGCATCTGAAAAAGACGATATAGCCTCGGTCTGGGAAAGCTGGACTTAATACCAGTGCGTAAAGTGTCGTCCAAGATCAGCCTGTGTTCCGCACAAGCTAATCAGGGACGACACTGTCCGCTTTTATGGAATTTTAGGTTAAAAGCAAGTCTCTCCAAAACAAAACTTCAGTCTAGGCGGAAGTGGCATCCCTGATCAGCCTGTGTGCACTGCACAGGCTAATCTGGGACGACACTTTCAGCACATGATTTAAGCCCAGTTTCACAGAACGCTGCTCGAGGCATCGTGTTGAACCAATGTATGCAGTTTAGCGATTAATGAATGAAAGAGACTTAAAGATAGTCAACTTTCTTGGTATCATCGTCTTGATCTATATAATTATACGGGATATATTTCGTTACTATGACATATGATCACTTCTTCAACATTGGCTATAACGCATATGAGCAACACAACTTTATCTTATGGTTTTTAAATACGATAATTTGAGCTTCGATCTCGAACAACCGAGCTAAATACATGTGCGTAAAGTATTGTCCCACGTAAGCATGTGCAGTCCGCACATGCTAAACAAGGACGACACTTTCAGTTTAATGGCATTTTTCATTTAACGGGAGACTCTTCTAATTGAAAATCAAGACTAGGCATAAAGTGTCTTCCAATATTATTTTGTGCGGACTGTACAGGTTAATCTGCACCGATACTTTACGCACATGCATTTCCGTCTACGCCGTGCTGCTGGGGCTTTGCGTCATGTATCGCTGTCAGGTAAGTGTCATCGAAACGTGGATTTAAAGCATCTGAAACAGACGAGAGAGCCTCGTTCTTGGAAAATTTTGCTTAATGCATGTGCGTAAAGTGTCATCCCAGATTAGCCTGTGCAGTCCGCTCTGGATAATCAGGGACGACACTTTCCACATTAACTAGATTTTCGTTCAAAAGAGACTTCCTATAAACGAAATAGTTCACACAAAGCGGAAAGTGTCGTCATTAATAAGCATTTGCGGACTGTACAGGCTAATCTGGGACGACAATTTACGCACATGAATTAAGCCAAGTTTTCCGAGAATGATCTCGGTTAATGAATGAAGAGACTTGACGATAGTCAACTTATTTTTAATCACCGTATTAATTTTATATATTAAGTTACTACGACAAATTATCACTGCGACCTTATCTGCTTTAACGTATATTGGCAACTTATCTTTCTCTTTTGAGCCGTGCTCGGAGAAAACCGTGCGTAAAGTATAGTCCCATAATAGTCTGTGCAGTTCGAACATTCATTATCAGGGACTACACTTTCCGCTTTTGTGGAGTTTGTAGTTGTTCAAACGGAATCTCTTCTAAATGAAAATCCACTCTAGGCGGAAAGTGTTGCGTACGATTAGCATGTGCTGACTGTTTTCCCTGAGACTGGGTCACATACGATTTTTAATTGTATTGAAACTTAAAATATTAAGATTATTTAATTGTATGCAGATTAAATCGTACCATTAAAAACCTGTGATCTTATTATGTTTTATACGTTTGATGTCGATTTATTGACATTACATTATTAAGAAAACATTACATTTAAATTATTCGGATACACATGTAAAACACATACTTTTCAAACCCTTTCAACAGGCTCTCAAACAAATTGTACTGTTCAGTTGAAATCTTGTCAAACATTTTGTATATCTTTTTGTTACCTGTGAACTTAAACCGAAACGTCAGACAGTGAATCTGAAATGGCCTATATGTTTGTAAGGACTTGTATTTTTGGTAAGACAGCCTGACAGAATTCGCGGTGGCGTAGTGATTATGGTGTCCCCCTAACGATCAATGAAGACCGGTTTCGATCCCAACTCTGGGAGTGTTCTAAATATTTCTTCTATCGACACAAAGTACAGGTTCTTCTAAGGAAACGGATTCAAGAGGTGTCAAAAAACGTAAAGCTGTCTATACATTCGAGCTGAAATTGAAATAAATAGATTTAAAAAAATCGCGGTATCTGAAAATATCAAAGCCACAACATGAAGAATTTTTCTCCCCTTGTGCATACCACTTCTCAGGCGACATCCAGTCCGCTTAAAGATGTAAACAAGAACCAGAAGGAAGACGAAGGCGAACACCGCCAGCACAACAATGGCCACCACAGCGCCCCCTGGCAAGGCCGTCTTACCGTCACACGGCGACCTTGAGAATAGAACACATATGTCACCGTACAACTCCGCCCATAGTTAGCAACTTTTTACAGCGGTAACATCCCATCTGCGGTTTACCAGTTTGATTATGCCAAAAGTCCAACTACTCATAGCGGTTACCTCTCCTAGTGGTTAACGGTTCCGAACACGTATTATAAATAGTCGCAGGGGCCACAAGGGGCGCGATCGCGGCCCTACTATCTGGGTAAGCTATTTTAACATTTTTTGAAAATCATTATGACTATACGAATTATTATATGAGGGCTGCGATTGTTAAGAAAATATACTCGGGGCTTCAATTAAATTGGGGCTTTGGCTTCAATAGTCAATGGACCGCAATCTTAATCAATAAACCGCTACACCAGTCTACGACGTATCGTGCAGCTTGGATAATAGGCCGATAACTGAGTCATCTCTATCTGAATCACAAGGTAATTTCTTCAGTTAGGATTACACCTATAAATAACTGCCCATTATGTATCACAACACTAACCAGTACATGACTGTCATAAGCTTGAAAAAATCGGAGGATTACTGCGTTAATTCATATCGAAACGCGAGGTAAAAACTACAGTTATTATGCCCCATGATCAGGCCAATACACATGCATACGACGAAGCTAAGAATGCAGCCTAAACATAAACTCATAGCGATACGCGATCAAATATAAACAGCATTTTGAATGGCCAATCAATAGCGATACGCGATAACATATGAACCGCATTTTGAATGGCCAACCAATAGTGATACGCGATCAAATATAAACAACATTTTGAATGGCCAATCCATAGTGATACGCGATAAAATATGAACAACATTTTGAATGGCCAACCAATAGTGATACGCGGTCAAATATGAACAGCATTTAAAATGGCCAACCAATAGTGATACGCGGTCAAATATGAACAGCATTTTGAATGGCAAATCAATAGCGATACGCGATCAAATATGAACAACATTTTGAATGGCCAACCAATAGTGATACGAGGTCAAATATACCGGTAAACAGAATTGTGATTGGCCAATACTGTGAACTGATACTTTGATTGTGATCTAGTTTGTTTCTGCCGTGGAAAATACCCTCGTCTTTACTTACGAGGTGGGTGGTGGGAAGCACTTCCGACAGACGTCGCCGTCGGTACATTTGGTTGTTATGGAGGCCATAGATCGGTAGGTGTAGTACTGCTGCACCGTAAACTGGAACCCGAGACTGTCACTGGTACCCAGCTGTAATATACAGACGTATTCAATAGTGTTCCTCACTGCGACACCCTCAATCGGGCAAAGCCACCGCATATGGGAGATAACTTCTTCAGTGCGGAAATATCAAGAAAGTCGCGCACATTTTCTAAACGAAAACTTTAGAACTAAAATATTTTCAAACGAAATAAGTTTACAAAAAACATCAACGAAACATATTAAAAGAGCATTTACTCGCCCAACCGAGTCAGTCATAATGAACATAATTCATGTTTAACCGCCATATAAAGCAGTTTCTTGATTGGTGAAACAGTTCATCTTGTCAGAACGGCTTAAACTTAAAGGTAAAGTATCAGTTAGAACATGTAAGTAAAATCTAGTTGTTTTCTTTAATAAGCGGCACATGTTCTGACATGCGTTACCGTTGAATGTATCTATGACAACGTACCTTGTTAGCTTTCCCATTCCCGTCTATTACGTATATCCTGTAGCCTATCGTACCGTCGCCGTTGTCGTCGAAAACAGGGCGCTTGACAATGTCCTGCGGTTCCATTAACTCCTCCTGTCGCTTGAGTTCCGTCAGCAGCTGAAAGCATCACTGGCATGTGGACCATAGGAATAAAGGAACAATAACAATTACTGCTACTTGTACTACCAACAATATTTACTATTATTTTTACTAATAATAGAACTACCACTATTTCTCTTGCTTAAAAAAAACGTTTACATACTAAAGTACGTACCATACCGGTGTTATGGTAGTACTCCGGACAGACAAACCGGGCGGTGCCGCACACTTTCTGCAGGGTGGACGCCGACCCCTTTAGCAGCACGGACACGGCGCGTTCAGCGAACGGCGCCCATGAGTCGATACTGTACACGCCTTTAGCTTCATCGAGGTTCTCGGTGCCACTGAAATAATGATGGTGAGTATAATACACGAGTCGATACTGAACACGCCTTTAGCTTCATCAATGTTTTCAGTGCCACTGAAATGATGATAGTGATAATCATACTAGAGTCGATACTGTACACGCCTTTAGCTTATCCAGGTTCTCAGTGACACTGAGATGATGATGGTAAGTATAACAGAGTGGATACTGAACACGCCTTGTCTTTATCCAGGTTCTCAGTGCCGCTGAAATGATGATGATGATTATAACAGAGTCGATACTGAACACGCCTTGTCTTCATCCAGGTTCTCAGTGCCGCTGAAATGATGATGGTGAGTATAATAGAGTCGATACTGAACACGCCTTGTCTTCATCCAGGTTCTCAGNAACCAATAGTGATACGCGATCAAATATAAACAGCATTTTGAATGGCCAACCAATAGTGATACGCGATCAAATATAAACAGCATTTTGAATGGCCAACCAATAGTGATACGCGATCAAATATATACAGCATTTTGAATGGCCAATCAATAGTGATACACGATCAAATATAAACAGCATTTTGATTGACCAATCAATAGTGATACGCGGTCAAATATAAACAGCATTTTGAATGGCCAACCAATAGTGAAACGCGGTCAAATATAAACAACATTTTAAATGGCCAATGAATATTGATACGCGATTAAAAATAAACAGCATTTTGATTGACCAATCGATATTGATACGCGGTTAAATATAAACAGCATTTTGAATGGCCAATCAATAGTGATACGCTGTCAAATATGAACAGCTTTTTGAATGGCCAACCAATAGTGATACGCGGTCAAATATAATCAGCATTTTGAATGGCAAACCAATAGTGAAACGCGGTCAAATATAAACAGCATTTTAAATGGCCAATCAATATTGATACGCAATTAAAAATAAACAGCATTTTGATTGACCAATCGATATTGATACGCGGTTAAATATAAACAGCATTTTGAATGGCCAATCAATAGTGATACGCGGTCAAATATGAACAGCATTTTGAATTGCCAACCAATAGTGATACGCGGTCAAATATAATCAGCATTTTGAATGGCCAACCAATAGTGATACGCGGTCAAATATAATCAGCATTTTGAATGGCCAACCAAAAGTAATACGCGGTCAAATATAAACAGCATTTTGATTGACCAATCAATAGTGGCAGTCAAATTTAAACAATATTTTGAATGGCCAATCAATAGTGATACGCGATCAAATATAAACAGCAATTTGAATGGCCAATCAATAGTGAAACGCGGTCAAATATAAACAGCATTTTGAATGGACAATCAATAGTGATACGCGATCAAATATAAACAACATTTTGATTTACCAATCAATAGTGATACGCGATCAAATATAAACAGCATTTTGAATGGCCAACCAATAGTGATACGCGATCAAATATAAACAGCATTTTGAATTGCCAACCAATAGTGATACGCGATCAAATATAAACAGCATTTTAATTGACCAATCAATAGTGATACGCGATCAAATATGAACAGCATTTTAAATGGCCAACCAATAGTAATACACGCTCAAATATAAAGAGCATTGTGAATGGCCAACCAATAGCGATACGCGGTTAAATATAACCGCATTTTGAATGGCAAACCAAAAGTGATACGCGGTCAAATATAAACAGCATTTTGAATGTTCAATCAATAGTAATACGCGATAAAATATAACCAGCATTTTGATCGACCAATCAATAGTGATACGCGATCAAATATAAACAGCATTTTTATTTGCCAATCAAAAGCGAAACGCGGTCAAATGTAAACAGCATTTTGAATGGCCATAAATAGTGATACGCGATCAAATATAAACAGCATTTTGATTGACCAATCAATAGTGATACGCGGTCAAATATAAACAGCATTTTGAATTGCCAACCAATAGTGATACGCGATCAAATATAAACAGCGTTTTGATAAACCAATCAATAGTGATACGCGATCAAAAATAAACCGCATTTTGATTGACCAATCAATGGTGTTACGCGATCAAATATAAACAGCCTTTTGAATTTTCAATCAATAGTGATACGCGGTCAAACATAAACTGCAAATTGATTGACCAATCAATAGTGATACGCAATCAAATATAAACAGCATTTTGATTGGCCTATCAATAGTGATACGCGGTCAAATATAAACAGCATTTTGATTGACCAATCAATACTGATGCGCGGTCAAATATAAACAGCATTTTGATTGGCCAATCAATAGTGATACGCGGTCAAATATTAACAGCATTTTGAATGGCCAATCAATAGTGATACGCGATCAAATATAAACAACATTTTGAATGACAAATCAATAGTGATACGCAAACACTCATTGATTGAAGTACAGCTGTTTGACCTAAAAATCGTTTTTCAAATAATAAAGGTATGCAAACGATTGCGATAACGCTTAACGTGCAATTAAGAATGGTGCTTACTTCAAAATCCATGGGAATTGTGACCTCATCTTCTGTGTAGAATATTCATGACCAGTGTGATATAAGAGCCATTGTTGCATGACGTGGGTCTTAATGCAGTCCTTTTTTCTTCATCATTTTGCTCAAATTTTGTGGTCGTAAAAACACTATGAACATGAGTCATGTAGACAAAGTACGCACACCGAGTAAATAGTTTTATGAATTAACTCTATATTTGTTTCTCAGCAAAATGAAAACACTGATTGATTTGATGTAGGACTGAACTACTTGAGAAGTTTAGCTGCTGTGAAAGTGACAACCACAACATGT
>VMBQ01015454.1:0-12478 GCA_007657795.1 Dreissena rostriformis | reverse complement strand
ATATACATGACCTTATTATTATGAGAGTAGTATTCTAATGTTTCAAATCAAAAATTCAGAATCAGAAATGAGGATTAAGCATAATGTTATTTACTAATTAGTCTTCGGTTTTCTAAAAAATAAATTGGCATGTATATGTTAAGACTTGTTCAAACATAGTCAACGTTTATGTTATTGTATTAAACTCAAAACGCTGGAGGCACTTCAATTGTTTGCTATTGTGTAAACAGAAGGCATTGTAGTACAGCACGTTGGGGTCAATCCAACTTTGGTCTCCAAAACCAAAACGAAAGAGCGACCTCATTGTGTTGAAGTAGTACATATAGTAGTAGAACATATAGTAGTAGTAATATACATATATAATGAAACCACAAGCACTTTGGTTGTGCTTAGTAAATCCTTATTTCGTGAGTTTCCACATCATTATCATAGTCGTCGTTTCACATATTACGGTGAAGTCTTGATGATGGAGATAATTGCGGTGATGGTAGTATGATGTCGTTGTTGTTGTTGATGATAATACAACATGATAATGCGGGTGGTGTTTTTGTTGTTGCTGTTGTTGATTATGATGGTGATGTTCTTCGGCTTATGATGTGGATTGTGATGATTATTACGCTAAGGATAAAAAAAGAGGATGAAAAGGATTATAGACTACTTTTATTTTATAATCATTAACAAAAAACGGTTAACATAATGTATGGTGTTTAATACCAATGTGGAGTTGACAGCAAAGTATGTAAGTTTGCGCGTGCCGTGTTAGAATATATAGTAAATATACAGTTTGTATGTTATATTGTATCATTTAAACTATATTTTACAAAGTGTGTGAATGATGATAGTGATTTTTCTATGATGCTATAATACAATTTTTCTGCTCCTTGTTCTATTGAAGTTTCCTTTTGTTTATGTTAGTAGAAATCGCCAAGAACAACGTCGATAACGGTAACTATGATAATCAAAGCGCTGTAGGCACTGAAGGCATGGGGCTTGATTTAGTGTGCTTGGGAAGAAGTTTAGTGACTAAACTGAAGCAAATGTTAACGGATCCACGCTCTTTTACTGCAAATAATCTGTATCCGACTTTTCCCGACACGACAAAAAAAGATGAGAAAAATTCGGACACTTTTATTTTTTCTCTTTTATTTGATTCGATCATTTGATATTGGGGTTTACATGATAGCAGTTGAATACAGAATGATTATTTTGCATACTCTCAACAAAGATACTTTGCTTTTTTTAAATGTACTACTAGAAGATTAGGTTTTATCGAGGGCTTTAATTTTCCCGCCGTGAAAAGATTGTTGTGTGACGTAAAATGTAATTCAGGTCTTCCCAGAATTCCGCATTCATAGAAAAAAATCAACGGAAGTACGTCATGATCTATATTTAGATTCTGTCTATACATAGATGGAGCATGGAAGTAAATCGAAAATACACTTAGCGAAAGAAGTATAGCAACGTAAAATGCATTTAGGAAGTATTGTCCGAATTTTCCCCTTTGTCCGAATGTATACGGATTGACCCTAGCGGTTGAGTGCAGAAGCTCAGAGACTGTAAGAAAAGACAATATGTGTGTATATACTACAGTGTACATAGACGGTGGAGGACTACACACTACTGGTGGTGGGAACAATAACCTTTTGTTTAACTCAACAGGTCTGTCCGCGTGCGATATGAAACGAGTCTCAGGTCCTACATATCTATATGTTACAGTGAGGTTCGTCTACATAAACGGTGAAGATAAACAACAACAACAGAAACATGGCCGCAAAACACTGTTATTGTTGGCGTCAAAGAAATCACTTTCAATAGCCTAAAATAGCTTTCTATTACATAATTAACAGATCAGGAAAACACTCATACTTCCTTTGTAATGTGTATACAAAAGAAAATCCACTTACCCTGATAAAGAACGGTGTACAGATTGTGTACTTTGTCTCACGTAGAACTTTTCGCGCTCGATTTGCGCGCTCGATCTGCGCAGTGAAATACCATATCCGGTTACTTCGTCTATTTCCGAGAATGATCGTGATTTTTTTTTTTCATTTTCTTTTTTTTCTGGAATGTCTTGTTGACGCAAAATAAAATTACAATATTTTAAAATATGTTTTAAAATACCAAATAAAATGTCTTCAAAAAATGTCTTAGAAAAAAATTCTTCTCACTGTCTCCGTAAACACTAGTATCTTTTCGGCCTAGACCGGCAAGTGAAGAACTTATTCTTGCATGAATATGTCAACAATAAAAACTATGTCGTAGCCAATGCTTAGCAATTTTGTTTCAATAATATTTTGTTACACTTTTTATGACACTGTCATGTTATATATTGATGTTCTGTATTTACAAGGCGGATTATTGAGATCTGCGATGAACTTCTTTTATTGCGCATGAATTAAGTGGTAAATCGGAGTTTTGGGAATTCGGTTTTTGGCAGCCAGCCAATTCGGATATGCTCAGAAATTGGTATCATTAATATGGCATTGGGGCTACGCCCCAGGCCAAAAACAAAACAAACGCTTTTCATAGCGTGTAGAATGTGCTTGAAAAACCTGTTTGTGAGCCACATGTATTCTTTTAAATCTGTGATTAGTTGGCTAATATTAAGCGTTACGCGCTATTAACAGTAAGGAGAAGTAATCTGATCTTTTTTTAGCCTTTGATTCGTAATGACTATCTGTGCTGCGCGAAAATACAACGGGACTTTAGCGTAGCATAGTTATCATTAAACACAAAACGGGGCATTTTATGGGAGCACTCGTGGGCCGGAGGGCGGGCGACAGCGGGCGGCGAATGGATGGGTGCGGTTTCCGGCGGCGTCCACGAGAACGATGTCCGCTCAATCACTCATATAGATTAAATCGGATCATCATAAAACCTGATGATACTATGTGTGGACTAAAAATATCGACCAATTTCCATTACCAGACAGATCGCTTAAAGCGAATCATGTTCATTGAAAAAAAAACATGAAACCAACACTTTCTGCGCAATAACTCAAACGTTTCCAATCAAATTATAAATAAACTTGGTGATGATGCTTGTGGGCATAATATATCGGCCAAGTTCTACAACGAGCAAGATGACTGGAAGCACGTCTGAAACTCCTGTCGGTTATTTATAACAAACAGTTTAAATCGGATCATCAGGAAACCTGGTGATGGTGTTTACGGCATACTATTTTGACCTCAAAATGTTTTATTACCAGCTAGATCGCTTGAAGCACTTCGGAATTATGGCCCTTACATGATAAAAAATAACAAAATTAACATTTTTCGCTCTGTAACACAAATAATTTAAATCGGATCATCATGAACCTTGGTGGTAATTATTATGAGAATACTATCACGACCAAATTCGATAATCAGCCAGATAACTTTAAGCACTTCTGAATTATAGCCCTTGAATTATAAAAAATGTGCACATTTACATGTTCTTCTCTGTAACTCGAACATTTAAATTCAGACATGTCATGCTTACAAACTCGTGTTCTTTTAACCAAGAACCGCATTTCAGGCGCATATGACCCACGTAATGATGTGCATGTGGTAGCTGCTATACATATTGGTGCTCTATTCATTGAACTTGCATTTTCCATGACACCAGACCCAACGCGTATTATGGTTTTTAATTGGAGTTGACGGAATTACGGAGAAAGGTAACATGAACGATTATGATATTTGCAATAACGTTATTATTTTAGAAACACATATAACGTTTTTGCCAATTGTAATATTTAACCGCTAAAGAATGTAAGTGTATTAAATTTAATCGGTTTCTGATTACATTTTGGTACAGAAAAAACCTATGTGTTGATGAAGGCGGATTATAAAAACGTACTCAAACCTAGTTTCAAAACAAATTCACAAAGAACAGTATCTGTTAAGAGACTTCATGATTCAGTTATACAGTAGAGAGGNGCGCCCCCCCCCCCCTCATGTATTTACTGCATCGCTATTTTTTCATTGAACTCCTATTTTATTTAGTTTTGCATTCCTCTTTTTTCTATCTCGTTCCCTTTAAAAAGTAAGCCGTTCCCACGACATAACTAACTCGTTCTCACGAGTTAGTAAGTCGTTCCCTCCAGTAAGTATGTCGTGGGAACGAGATAGAAAAAAGAGGAGTGCATTAAAAAAAAGAAAGAAGAGCATGTCACCTCTATGCCACCGTACATATCCGAACTACTTGTCGATGTGTCAAATGAATATTTTTATCGGCACTTCCTTTCAGAATGAATGCCTAGTCGACGGTACACTATGTATATGAAATTGTGTAAAACTATGATTTCGTCAATGTTCAAGCACCATTTCTTCTGAGTTTGTTTTCTAGTTTGCTATTTATCAACGTTTAAATTGTTTGTTAATTTTATAAGGCAATGCCATTTTCGTTTGTTTTTGGTTTCAATTAACAAAGCCTTATGTCACTTTTTATTATTTGTGAGCATTCACTTTCCACAAGGTATTCACGAAGCAGTTAGCGAAACGGAAAACACGGTTTATCAGTAATACAAAGTACATATAAACACTTTGTACGTTTGTTTGTTTTTAAAGAACAATCTCAGTAAATCGAAACGATGTAACGAATGTTTTCTTTCGAATTTCACAATAAAAGATAAGGAATCAGTCATGACTTAAACGCAATTATTCAACAAAGAAGTCAAAACAAATACATAGAAACAGTTATTTAAGTTGATATTGGATGCGTAGATTTTATTATCTATTATATTTCATAAATAACAAGGCAAGGGAGTTTCTTCTTTAATATTACATGTTTATATTTTAAGTATGTTAAAAGCTGATTTTATAATGAAAACTGTTTCCGATTGGAGGAATTAAGAAACACAAAATGATTCAGTGCTGCTGGGAAATACGACTTACGACCAGGAACAGCAATATTAACACCAGCAGCGTTAAAGCTGTAACGAAACCCTACATAAGTTATAATCGTTATTGCCATCAACCCACTTAAATAATTATCGGTATATTAATTATCATAGTTTCAGTTCCAGTTTATTGGCAGAATCAGCAAAAACATGCCATTGGCCATTGGCAGAATCAGCAAATACATGCCATTGACCACATCATAAACAAATATACAAAGAGACGATTACACAAATGAAATACTAAATAAAAAACCATATTACATAAATAGGTTATTAAATTAAAACATACATAACTTGGTTAACATCGTTAGTTTTATCAATAAGCAACAAAGTAGCTANTTTCAGCTCAATTCAACAGTGAAAAATGCGTCTAATATCACTTTAAATAGCTCTTCAATTGTGATATTATAAAGTTAAACCATTTTTTTAAAGATTTTCTTTTACGAAAGTTAGTATATTTTATGTAATATGTTGCCCGACAAGCGAACATTCACACAATTTGTTCGTGGACAGTAAATAAATATTGCATTGCATGCCTATTTTATTACTGTTGAATAGTGAATAATATGGATTGTTATCCCCACGCTTTCAAAGCGTGGGGATATTGTATTGATCTCCGCTGTCTGTCCGTCCGTCTCGGCCACTATCTCCTCCTACACTATTAGCACTAGAACCTTGAAACTTACACACATGGTAGCTATGAGCAAAAGTGCGGGGTGCACTTTTTGGAATTTTGATCTAACCCCTGGGTCAAAAGTTAGGGGCGGGGACGGGGCAGTTTTCCTTATATGGCTATAGTAAAACCTGGCCACTATCTCCTCCTACACTATGAGCACTAGAACCTCGAAACTTACGCACATGGTAGCTGTGAGCATATGTGCGACAGTGCACTATTTGGAATTTGGTCAACGGGTTATACTTCCCCGAAACCACAAATTTTTTTCGTACCCAAAATTTTTCGTACCCAATTTTTTTTCGTACCCAATTTTTTTTTTCGTACCCAATTTGTTGTTCGTACCCATTTTTTGTTCGTACCCAATTTTTTTTTCGTACCCAAATTTTTCTTCGTACCCAAATTTTTCTTCGTACCCAATTTTTTTTGGAATTGATTTCAAATTAATACTGAACATCTCTTATCCATGTCCACATTACCCACCCCGGGGCCCCAACCAACATAACCTTGCCCACCCAAAATTGCCTTTTAATATAACATCTATGCGGCGTGGGAATACGCGTAGGCATCTACCTCGCCATTTCTAGTTATTATTATTCCTCAATACTCGCAAATAGAACTTTCTTAGTTTTGAAATGCAAAAACAAATATTGTAATTTTAAGGCCGGGATAGACAGAAATCATCTGAGCTTTGTAATGGAAACAGAAGCAATCGTTTGTTTCTTTCCACAATTCGACATGCGAATGCAAGGAAACGGAATTTAAACGGTAGCTATCGGTACACGTCACATTGTGTGTGACGCGGGAGGTATAATGTTTCAGTGATTTCGTTTAAAACGAAGTAATTGCTGACCTGCTAACTTTCATTTGCATTTTAATGCGCCAGTTTGATTCATCAAATATTCATTTTGAACGACATAACTTATCATCGGATTGTTTTTAGCGAAAAAGGTCGGATTTGCAGTCATTGAGGTGTCTTCAGAATATAAAATCAATCTGGTACAGGCAGAACTCATCAGTGGCTGTAGCGGGCAAATGATCAATAGAGCCTTTGAAAATCTATTAGATTCTTTGGCAGGTATATACAATTTACGATTTAGACCTTTGCACATTACGTTCCAATAAGCTGTGTTCTAATGTAGTATACGTATTATTTTGATATGTGTTGGTATCTTTAGAGTCAGAATTGACATACGTTTTCACCTTTATTTGATGTCAAATTGTATTCATTGTTTCATTTTGTTACACGTTACATAAAGCCACATTGTCTACGTCGTACATGTTGATTTTTACGTTGACTTAGTGTTTTTTCCAGGAGGACAAAGGGGCATGTCGCAGTAAATTTCAAGAGGGCATTTTAACGCGCGGTTAATGCAAAAAGGGCAGATAAACGCGTGGTGCCTTTTAACTAAAAAAGTACTGTAATAGATAATTACTTATCAATGATAACGGCTATGGGTATACTTGTATAGGTTATTTTTACTAATAAATTATAATGTGATTACACTGTTATAGATTAAATATACTCAATTAATATAGTCACTTAGACGTTGAAGTCTCTCGAGTAAATCAGTCGGAGCGTCAAACACAATCATGGACGCTGATTTTGCGGACACATTAGGTCATTAGGCAATAAAGATGTTATCAATAAGGGCGCGTGGCGAGTTTTGCCTTTAAAAAGGGCAGAGTGGCGAGCCGGGAGGGCAGCGTGGCGAATCGCCACGCTAAAAGGGCCTGGGAAAAACACTACCGTTGTATAGTGCATTTTAGCAGTTATACTAGTACGCGTGTGTTTTTTTTTTGTTATGGATTGTATACACCAATTGCATCATTAATTATTTTTCTGCAGAAACACTATGGAGGATTCAGTGTTAGCCTGTCATATATAAATAGTTGTGAATTTGTTTTTGATTTAATTGATTGATGTATATGTTCTGGTATATAACTTGATCTCTAAAACTAAGCTCTCAGTAAACGCGCATTTACCTTGACCTCGTAATTGCATATTTTTCACTTACTTTGCCTATCACTATTGTGATTTCACCATATTGCCCTATACATTTGCGTTAGTGCGTGATATGTTTTTTCTTTGTTGTGATGCTTTAAACAAATTGCATACATGTGTTATTAAGAACTATTTATTATGATATAGTTGGCTCATTTACCTCAATAATGGATGCATTGGTCACTCACAATAATGGTGGTTCATGGTTTACTTAAGAAACTCTTTCAGAAAATTGGAATATTACATTTTTGAACTACCATTTTTAATAACCAATAATATTTAAGTTCATTGGTTCCAATATAGAATAATTCACGGGATACTTGGAACAAATATTCTTTTGAATAAAATGAAAATTACTGATGATCCATTATGTAAACAAAGTGTGAAAAAATTTAACATTTTTTGTCTGGGAATTATCAGATATCTTAAGCAATAATTGATGAGATGCTACCAGGACAATCTTTTCCTTTCATTAATAAGATACTTTTCCTACTTGGAAATTCAAAAAAGTCTGCTAGAGCAATAAATAATGTTTTTTTTTTTTATTAAGTTAAAGTTATACAAGTGTAATATGAATAAATATGAATAAATGCATTCCAAGCATAACAGCTGCCATAAACTACACACAGTATGAACATGATAGCTTAAGAAAAATATCAATTTAAAAAAAATAATTTAGATTCCTTTGCCAGTGAATGGGAATTGGTAAATGCAATTGTCTCACAAACTTAGTATGTTGAATGTTATGCTTGTGTAGTTTGTACAACTTTAATAACTACTTATACCGTACCGTTTGTAATATCAAATGTATTACATGTAGGACCTATGTCTCATAAAGCTTAGTTATATATATATGTATTATTGTTTGTCTATACCTTATTCATCTGTTACTATATATCTGTTATTACAATTTATACATACTTTTTTGTATACTTACTTGAAAATGTATTGTTTCTTTTTATATTTCTTAAATTTGTTTCCACCTCATTATTGCAGGCAAATGTCGTATGCCTATAGTGGTTACCTGATTCAATGACGTTACAAGTTCACGTAGTGTAAAAAATGAAGCCTTATTTTCACTTTACACTAATTATGTTAACATTGTTCTGTGGACAGGAAGCATTTTTTCCTTGTATTGCTATGTTATGTAATCTCAAACAAAGATATACTATTATACTCTTCAGGGTGAAAATATTACTTTTGTTGATAAAAAATGAGCTATAAGCAATATAAACATGAGACTTGCCGTGCATTTAATTTTATATCATAGTTCAATTAAAAAACTAAACGTTTTATGTAGAAAATTATTTAGCATTAGCTTTAAATTCTGTGTATAATGTAAAAGCCTTTCTTACATCTGCATAGTAAAGTAAGAGACATTTTCCACTTGCCTCAATGTTTGAAATTCCATTGTATAGATAACTTTAAATGTATTGCATATTCATCGTTTTCGTCTCTGACTTCGTTACGTCTGTTGTGTTATGTTCCGTTCTTTATATGTATTTGTTTGCAGTCTTGAAATAAAAGGTGTAGGAAAAATCTCTTTTACAAAAGGATTGTCGTAACATGCGCATTTTCTTTGATAGCATTCATTGGCTTGAATGCCATGGATGTAACCGTTCGACGTACTAACGTAGTTCAGTCGCAGTTAAAAGTGAAACGGACACGTGTAGGAACAATTTATCAATGTAAGAAGGCACAGGAACTCGACCATGAGGTGGCCTTTTGCGACAGTAAAGCTGTTATAAAGAAAATAAAACGGATATAGGTCGCAATATACTAAATGATTTCCTTAACTAATAGCAATTTGGACGAAAAATAAAGTCACACTTTTGCGCATAGAGACCCTCATAATTATACCTTATCTTAAAGAGCATCACAAGCCGCAATGATTTAAACAATAAAAAAGATAGGTTATTCGGTATGTAAGAAAGAACTCGAAGCGAATCAATGGTCATTGTTTCACGGCCATCTATTTACCGGCTGAACTCCAGTTGATGAAGGTGTTCCGCCATCTGTGAAAGTCTCATTAAGTCTCCAATCTTCAAGCAAAACAGTGACTTTCTAGTACTCAACAATGTTTTTCCTACCACATGCACAAAGAAATATTCTAAAATAATAAAATAAAGTCATTGCAGGTGCCCATACAGATAATTGTGTCTTCATTTGTGTAGTGAGTATAGCATTGAACACCAAAAATATTAAGTATACTGTAAACTATACTCGACCTGCATGATTCTTTAATATGTGTGCTATGTTGTTGTGCAAAATAATAAATAACCAGCTTTTAATTTTCAAACTTTTTTGTGATACATAAGACCTCCGACCCATACAAAAAATATAAAACACATGAACGCACGGTACAAACGGTAAAGATAATTCAATAAACATAATGATAGTATTGTGTTTAACAACATAAACTACTGAAAACAGTGTGAAAAAGTTGTACATATCAAGAGTAGGAGCACCTGTAATGATGTCAAAACCATTAAATTATTGAGAATATGGCATACAGATGTATATCATATGAATAAATAAAATACCGATTGTTACACCTTTCGAAACAAGACTTTACGATGCAATATAATTAGTCCTAGTTCAGTCATTGTGATATAGACCACTGGTATCCGTAGTATTAAACACACATTATGTTGTTATAAGTAAGAAATGTTATAGGAATAACTACTTATGCACGAGATTATTAAATATTAGTGCATTTTGTTCCCTAAGACCAGCGCCTAGTTGTGCCTTCATAGGACAAAAACAATAAACATTAAATCATTTTATTATACAACGATTTAACTATTTAAGGTATTGTTTGTCCTCTCAGAGTAGCTCTTATTTGTGTTAACAAAAACAGAAGCCTCTAGAGATCCAAAAACAAAAACTAAACATCGCGTACGACGATGTATTAAATTACATTAGAAAGCGTCTATTATTGAAAACTGTACCACAGTATCATGGAAGAAACGGCATATTGTAACAACTATACTTAGTCATGAAATGTATGTGTGTGAGAATATAAGACATAAAAAACACGAAGTCATTAAAAGCGACTTCGTGACTAATTTCTGGAAAACAACGGTAAAATGCCTCTCGTTTTTTTAAGCAGCATACAAATAATTAGCTACATTTCTAACTATCGATGTCTTTTTACCACAACAAGGTGGAATTCATCTTTAACAAGTGTTTTACAATTCTCTGCGGATGCTATACTTTTCAATCATCATTTAATAACACGAGCTTCTAAAGACGATTAAAAATCTTCAATGTTTGGTATTTGTAACATTCAAAGGAATTCTTGAAGTTAACATTATGGCACAGCTTTCCATTATCCTTGCAGCTTTAAAACCACGATAACCTGTGTATTAAATCTCTTGGCATATTGTCATACTAATCTTAAGATATTCAATATTTTGTGTTGCCCCAAACAACCAAATCCTTTAGAATATGACAATTGTTTTACATGGTTGCCCCATTTTTATTTTAAACATATATCATTATAAAACGGCATTTCATAAAACAATTGGGTGTAACGATCACGCCTTTGAAAAAATGATCGTAACCAATATTTAATACAACGCTTAGCTTAGGTATCGATAAAGGAAACCGACCTGTATACGTCAAACATGCATCATTGCAAGCATTCTCGCTTCAATCAGAAATCACATACATGAATAGATGTGCACATGTTATACAAACTAATTATGTTTAGGCCCTAAATATCAGATCAATATAATAAGACGGAGAACACCTTAACCCATTTATGCCTAGTGGGCTCTCCCATCCTTCTTAATTGGATCAATTTATTTCCAAAATAAGGGATGTCTAGTATATGTATTTCTATATTTAGAATATTTCTTTCAGAAATCCCTTTAAGCAAACAGCGCAGACCCTGATGAGACGCCGCATTATGCGGCGTCTCATCTGGGTCTACGCTGTTTGCCAAGGCCTTTTTTCTAGACGCTAGGCATACATGGATTGAAGTCAATGATTTTGAATAACGTTTATAGGGGAAACATGACAAATTACTAAAGGCAATTACCGAGTACGCAAGATCTCATTACCCGTAATAGCCTTGACTTCTGCCATTTTTTGCAATAGCCGTCTATTTGTAAAATTAAAACCTACAAATATGAATGTACTTACACATTTAGGCATTGAACATTAACTTAAAAGCCGAAGGGGTGTTTTGTTAGCAGTTTGTTATTATCACAACTTGTAGGAGGACGTTTAAACTGAAATGTAAAAACTGCTTTCAAACAAATCGAAAATACATTGACCATCAATTGAAAGGATATGCTACAAAGACACAACATGTTTTTCTAACAAAAAGATTGTAATTATTTAAAACGACTGTGAAGAATAAAAGACGATTTTTACATTTTCTGTGCGTATCACCGGTATCTATTTTCTTTATTCATATCCGTCCACAACTCATAAAATCAGATCATCGTTAGTGTGACAAAAGGGCAGCAATCAACATAGAAAAAAGTGTTTTTCCGATGTAGTTACTTCCCTTATAATGTTTTGCATTGTCTTCGCTATAAAGGTTTGGTATAACTTGATATGCTTTCCAAGCGTATACAATTTTTTTTAATACATCAAATGAAAACAAACTGCATCTAATCATTAAGCAAGGTATCCCGGGGGAAATTCTTGGATCGATTGTATATTGCTACAATGCTGGGTAGCAAACACTTAACTAAACAAAATCAACGATTATTTGCACAAACCCTGACCACTACGTGAGTAAATGAGACAATAACCTGTATACTGTGATTGATATTTATGACTTCCATAGTCTGGTTGTGGATTCATGTACTCGCCTCATTGTCTGGTATGATATCAAGCATTTTTAGTATAGTATATTACCAGAGGCGTTACCATTCACTAATCCAGGAATTGTATCCAGGAG
>VMBQ01015453.1:0-13681 GCA_007657795.1 Dreissena rostriformis | reverse complement strand
ATACATATGTTCCTAACATTTTTTGCTAACTTTTTGCATACCCAGTTATGTGTTATTAACAAAGTGAATCTCGTCGTGTTCGATTTTGAGATAATTACTGGGGTACGTAACTTTATATAGTAATAACGGATAAATAATTCTCTTGTTTCTTGCAGAAGTCTGTCGAGTTTTTTAGGGCTTTAATATCGTTAAACTTTGTGACGGCAAACATTAACCTTGCGATTTTGGGCGGCATTTTGATATTAATCTGCAAATTATGTTTCATATTATTTGAAATTATTTGAATAAGGATGGAAAACTTCAGAACGTGTGCTACAAAATACAGCGTGCAAATAATATTTTGGGTATGTAACGAAGTCGGTAAATATAACAACAACAACAACACAACAACAACAAATTGTTCCTTTCTGTTTAAATGAAAATGAAGCGATCGTAACAGTATTAAGAATAATAACAAACAATAAAAGAAAGAAAAAATATAACTTTGACCTTAGCGTAAGAATGAAAAAGTAGTTCAGTCTCGTAAATACAGTCATAGGAGTTTTACCGGGATATCCGATCATTTTTTATCGCCTTTGATCTCCTAAGTACTGCTAGATTCTCAGCATGAAACGGCACCATTAATTACAGAAGCTGTGCTACACTGATTAATGATACAGGTGTTACACAATATTATATAGAAGGTGACCAACCAGTACCCAGATAATCATGCTGATTAGGTTTCGGTGAAAAACACATAACACAGTATATTTTGAACACATAATAACTTTTATTAAACAATCAGAATATGCAGATCCAAATTATTGAATATAATACTACTGTTTTGAATTATCATTCATGTAACACAAATTATTTTAATTATTATTTATTTATTTAATTATTTTTTTAGTCTACTGGAAGGCCGTGTAGTATTATTGGCAAAGTACATATTTGATTTGAACGGTTCTCTCCACGATTAGGATCTGCCACAAAGGAAATTCGTACTAAATGGTCAAGCATGAGGATAACATGGCACTGTCTTAAGCTTACTCATTTCCCCTCTTCCCCATTGTCCTTTTCATAGAAAAGATTATGTCGCTTTAAGTATGTGTTGTAATGGCAAAGATCTTCATCCGCACTTTTTTTCAGTTTTTCTTCCGCAGTTTTCAGACAAGTTGTTGCCCCGGAAGAGGATGTTATGTTAAAAACAGAGTTAATCGCCTTGTATTCAACAAGAAGTCCATTAGTATTTGCTTGTTGGAAAACACCAATAAAATGCTTATTTTATATATTCAACAGCCAATCGTAAGCACTGTACAATTTCTCTATTTTATTTCGATTATACTTTTCCGGTATTTTAGACTTACGGACGCTCTCTGTATTTAGGAGAGTTTCAAGCACTAACTGGGTCTCAATCGGCGTTTCTAAGAACCATTCTTTTAGAATATCAAAACGGTCATGTGTCAATGGTTTTACCAAGACTGTGTGACAAATGTTACAAGAACTTAATTCCCTGTTAGTCTCAGTTTCATTACACAAGGACTGTCCACACCAAACATAATCCCCATCTTTTATTATTGCTTTTTCCACTTCATCCTGTAGGTGAAATCTAGAGACTGTCTTGTCATTTACAAACTGTTTTAAACTCTTTTCATTGTAAAAGTAGATTTTTTCTATGTTGACATTATGCCTACGAGTAATGACATAGAAAATACGTTGACATATATCATCCTTTTCAGCTGGAAGTTGGTCACTATTTTATCCTAATACTAATTGTATTGAATTGTCCTTCAACGAACTGTTAACATCAAAACACGTAAACAACTTGGAATTAAATCTTGAAGAACAGACTTTATATAATTGTCTATAACTGTTAGAAAATGACTAGCTGCAGCGACAATTTCCACCTGGCTGATTGTCTTCATACCGTTGTATTTTTTCCCGTATTTGTTTAGTTGAGATTTTACTCCAAGCTTCACTGCACTCCTTAAAAGACAGAATTGACTGAAACTTGTTGTATTTATAGGGAAGAATATCTTCATACTCAAGAGCACATGCTAAATGTTCAATAGATTTTGAAAAGTGGCTCTCAAACCAAACTATTTTCCTCCATTCATCCGAACTAAAATGAATCGTATGTTCTATTACACGAGTTTTAATATTATTCTCATTTATGTGTACTCTTTCAAACAGAGTTTTGATGTCACTGAAGGTTGGCTTTGATATCAGCCGATAAAGTTCATATGATGATGTAATGTATGATGCCTTTTCATTTTTTCTATACAGTAGGTATCATTCAATTAATTTTGAAAACAGTTTACATCCATGAGAAGAATCACTGTGCTGAAGACAATAACGTAACACTGACAACACAGGCACAGATTCTGTTCNTATATATATATATATATATTATATTTGTAACACAATCTTAATATAACATGCTCAAAATATTCATCTTGACATTTTCTAGGCCAATTTTAGATTTGGGTTGTGTGTGTCCAAAAACTCGGTCAACAGGTCAAATATATGAGGGATAAAATTTGGTCAAAACGTTTAACTGTACAATATCTAGGCTGCAGTGTTTACATCTGGGTCACCTGCATAAGAAAACTAGGTCACCAGGTCAAATCTAAGAAAAACCTTGTTACCACTCTAAAGGCCACATTTATGACCTTCATCTTGATGAAACTTGGTCAGTATGTTTATTTAGACAATATTCCAGCAATGTTTTAATCTGGAACTCCGCCACTCTAGAAACCTTATTTATGACTCGATCTTAATCAAACTTGGTTAGAATGTTTATCTTGACTCAATCTAGGCTGGTTTCAAATCTGGGTCACTTGTTTCCAAAACTAGAGCACCAGGTCGAATCTAAGAAACCTTTTTACCTTTCTAGAGGTCGCATGTATGAATCAGTCTTGATGAAACTCGGTCACAATGTTTATACTGACAATATGAAGGCCATGTTTGAATCTGGGTAAAGAGGATCAGAAACTAGATCACCAGGTCAAGTCTTCAACAATGAATGTCTGTGAACTCGGGTGAGCCATCATAGCCCTCTTGTTATTGTCCTTTGTTATAAATTTCATAATGACAGGGTCTTGTGATTGCAGTTTGTCTTTTTTATGCGCCACCAAAGGGGGAGAGACATAGAATTGGCGTTGTCCAACCGTCATTTTGTCCGTCATTCCGTCCGTCTGTCTTTCACAAAATTTTGAAATTGGCGGGGGATATCAATTCAACGATTTTGCTTGTTTCTTCAGTAATAAGTTGTTCACTGTTCCATATGGACAACAATTCACTCATAGCAAGGGATACACAGTCTGTAACAGATTCTTGTTCAAATTATTTGTACTCCATGTTTAAGCTTTAATGAGTTAAAATATGTGCTGCAATATTTACCTAGTATCTTGAATTCTCTAGAACACCAGGAGAATGTTGAATATTTTAACCAAATTTCCGACACAACTTTTGCAATATTCATGAAATACCTCCCACATATTTTCAGTACAAACGGTGTGGGGAGCCAATAGAAGACGAGGAATACGTGAGACAGTGTACACAGTGCACCTTCAAACGCACGCTGCGCGACAAAAACTGCCTCGGGGCTGAAGATGCGCAGTTCGACAAATATACAAACGATATGTGGAATGTACGGCATAAAAACTTGAGCAGATTTGCGCAAGCTGCTCGTAAGGTAAAAAACAGAACAACGAGGTCTGCAGAGTTTACTCAAATATGTGTTGTGTTCTGAGAAAACTGGGCATAATGCATGTGCGTAAAATGTCATCCCAGATTAGCCTGTGCAGTCCGCACAGGCTAATCAGGGACGACAATTTCCGCTTTTATGGAATTCTTCGTTTAAATAATGTCTCTTCTTAGCGAAAATCCAGTTAAGCCGGAAAGTGTTGTCCCTGATTAGACTGTGCCGACTGCACAGGCTAATCTGGGATGACAATTTACGCACAAGCATTTTGCCCAGTTTTCTCAGAACACGACACATATGTGTAATATTAGTCTATGACGATGTGTGTTAAAAAAAACACATTTGCAGTAATTAATAAGGTTCTATTAAAATTTTGCCTGTTATGCATAAAAAAGAAAGAAAATAACCTAAAAAAAGCTAGAATTTTGTTTAGAATGGTATATTTGACTGAATGAATTTAAGCTAAGGAGTTTGTATATGTATATAATATTTATTAAGGGAAACAAATTAAGGCAAGAGCTTTATGAAAACATTCAAAACTGGTTGTTAATTTGTATTTCCAAGCTACACTACTTACCCAAATATCGGCGTCAGGGTAATGCTGTGATGAAGGCGAACCCGCAACATCTCTAATTTGCTATTGTTAATACAGGTGTTCAATTGAAACTTCACATATGTGTTCTGGTTTTTTATAAGATCACTGACCAAGTTTCATAACTCTGACATGAAATATATTAGAATTATGCCCCCTTTTTGTACTTCTAAATGTTATTAAGGTCCACGTTGAAATCTCCATATCACTGTTTCCACTACAGGTATTCAATTCAAACTTCATAAATGTGTTAAGGGTCATTGTGTGAGGTCACTGATCAAGTTCCATAACTCTTTCCTGCAATTTAGCAGAATTATTCATTTGGGCTGGTTGGGTCAAGGTCAGTGTTACTAAAAATAGAAAATTGTTCTTGCTTGATAAATTATGTTTGGATTGAGGTATTGTGCTGCAATTTTGTATGTAGGTAGCTTACAAGCAGACCTGGGTTAAGATTGCATTTAGGGCTAGTTTGGTTATTGTTACTTAGTTAAAGTAAAAAAATGGTTTCTGCTCAATAACTTGAGTTTGGATAGATAGCTTACATGAAGACCTTGCTTCAAAAATCATTAAATCCAACTAAATCAATTGGTAAATAGTATACAATCTAGTTTCTTTTCAGCTTTAAGTTCACATATGCTATAAAACTACTACAGACAATATCAGATAACTGGCAGAAAATGTACATTATACAATCAACGCAGAAGAATAGTCGAGCAGCGCTTTGTCTTACGACAGCTTTGTTGATAAATATTTTAAACAAAATTCAGAATAATAATTTGTTTTAATATAAAATCCCTCGATGAAAGTTAGATGCCATCCAGAACTTGTTTTAAAATCTCATTTGTTCCTGAAGGTGATCATCCGAAGGCGTGCTGCTGACAAGTTGGTGGATTTGAGAAAAATGGTGGACGAATGGAAGCAGAAAAAATTTGCTTCTGAATCTCTCACAGGTATATTTGTTGGTTGAATATATGAGCGGCATTCTGGGAAAACTGGGCTAAATGCAAGGGCGTAAAGTGTCATCCCAGATAAGCCTGTGCACCTGCAACAGGGACGACACTTTCTGCCTTAACTGGATTTTTGCTAAGAAGAGTCTTCCTTCAAATGAAAAAATCCCATAAAACCGGAAAGTGTTGTCCCTGATTTGTCTGTGCAAACTGCACAGGCTAATCTGGGGTGACAATCTACGCACATGCATTAAGCCCAGTTTTCTTAGAACATGACCCAAATATGTAACTATGGCTGTGCTCTCATTTGTGTTTTTTCACGTTTGAAGCTTTCATATTTTTGGTGTGTTTTTCACCACTAACTCTGTTTTGTTGAATGGGCCAAACTTATTGAAATAACCGATTTAAAAGAACTCATTAACTATTTTAAAAGGTTTTCTGCAAATATTTTGACTGAATAAGTGGCCTTGTTTCACAATATTCCATGTAACAATACAATAGTTCCTTGATGTAACATTGAGTCCGTTGAAACTTATACTCGTGTGATCAACTGCAACAATTAAAACCACACACCTTATTTGGCATAGTAAATTTAAGTATCAATAAGAAACATATTTTATCCGTGGCAATTAGAATATATCTGGTAGTAACAAGGTAGAAATCCGTCTTTTTTGCGCTTAAAAACTTAAAATAATCGCGTTTGTTGAAATGGACGTGTACGTCTAGAAATCATACTTTCGGTTATAAAAGCGGTACCGTTTGAAAAATAATAAATTACTTGCTAACTAGGCTATAGATTTAATTTTATCTATGCCAATTAGAATATATCTGGTGGTTACAAGGTAGAAATCCGTCTTTTTTGCGCTTTAAAACTTAAAAATATTCGCGTTTGTTGAAATGGACGTATAATAAAGAAATCCTACTTTCGGTTTTAAAAGCGGTAATTCCCGGTTGAAAAATAATAAATTAATTGCTTACTAGGCTATAGATTTAATGAAAATTGTGCACACTTTCAAAATGCATCTATATGTATTGATTAACATGTACATCATTTCAAGGTGTGTGGCTTTAAAACCCCTTCACATAAAGACAATAATTCTAAAAAACAAGGTAACACCATATTTTCCCTCGCTATGTTTTAATTGTGTTAGAGTGCATAAACTCAAGGCTGTGAAAATTTGAAAAATGCAGTTTTGTCACATTGGGAAGCTTATTATAGTTTTTAATATTTGGTGTGTGTTTGATAGATTTTGTAGACCGTATAACTGAAGTAACAGGTAGGTAGATACATCCCATACACAACCCCTGCTTACTGTTCATCATCCTGTATAATAGCCTCGCTCTGTGAAAAAGGGGTTAATCCGCAGTCTGCACAGGCTTATCACGGACACTTTCGGCCTAGACTGGATTTTTGTTTAGAAGAGACTTCCTTTAAATGGAAAATTCCATTAAAGCAGAAAGTGTTATCCCTGATTAGCCTGTGCAGACTGCACAGGCTAATCTTGGACAACACTCTACGCACATGCATTAAACCCCCTGTTCACAGAGTGAGGCTTGTCTATGTATAGCTAAGTACTTGGTTATCAGATTAAATTTTTATATTGGAACAGTATATAGGCTGTATATGTTAATCACCTTTTCCCATTTGCTTGTTCTAAAAGTGCTTAAAAAAGATACAGCAACACAAGATAACAGGACATGTAGTACCTCAGTACAGCTTCTAGCGGCTAATTTGTGTCGCGTTCTGAGAAAACTGGGCATAATGCATGTGCGTAAAGTGTCGTCCCAGATTAGCCTGTGCAGTCCGCACAGGCTAAACAGGGACGACACTTTCCGCCTAAATTGGATTTTTGCTAAGAAGAGACTTCATTTAAACGAAAAATGCCATAAAAGTGGAAATTGTCGTCCCTGATTAGCCTGTGCGGACTGCACAGGCTAATCTCGGACGACACTTTACGCACTTGCATTATGCCCAGTTTTCTCAGAACGCGACACAATTTATGTACCCTATGATGTAATTCGTAAGTTGATAATTTAGCCTGTGCAATTTTTGTTGTTTAACGTACATTGCTCAGTTTTGAATTTTTCAGTGGTTAAGTATGTGTTTACTCTAAACATGAAATGTTAATTTGTACTTACTTTCAAATTCCCAAGATATATGTCATTGCTTTTTTTTAAAGTCAAATATAGTTTGTGGGAGCTTTTTCATTGCAACCCTTTTAGCAAATAGGTATTCTTACTGTTTTTTATATCTTTTCACAATGCTTTATTCCATATTATACACAGCATCAGTTCTTTGCATTGATAATGACATTATATAGAAACAAGGCTTATAGATCCATTTGCGCAATACATAACACTGTGTAATCACCCAGTTTCAGCATTATTTTATTATTAAATCATTCAAATTGTATCAATTTAAGACTCATGTAATATGTGTTTACACCTCACATTATTGGTAACAACTTGGAGCTTAAGCTCTTCTTTAAATGATAACCAGTAATAAATGTTGCTTATAACAAATATTTTGTTAAACATTGCTTATAACGAATATTTTGTTATATAAGATCTATCGCTTAATACTTGTTACAATACCTGTTACTGGTTAATTCTTTCAATTTAACTTATACATTTTTTTCATTAATAGGTTTTAGCGGCCATCTTGAAAAACACAACTTTCCGGAGGTCCGATTTTGGTTTTCTTTTGATATCTTATTAAGTACCTTCTGCACTGCCAGGATCAGCTAAAATACCTTTTGTAGCATTTTTTTTTTTTTTTGGGGGGGGGGGGTCAAAATGTATATTTACCTTACTTTAATACATTTTCTCTTCCACTTCTAAACCGATCCACAGCCGAACAAAAGGATAAAATCTCCGAAGACCAGAAGAAAGAACTCAAGCCTGTACGCCTGGAGCTGAGCGCGGACAAAATCAGACGGCTTCAGTTCCCGACGTACGTGCCACCGAATGTCAAGGACGACATGGCACCAGACGCCCTGGGCCCTGTCCCATTTAAAGCCACAGAGGTGGTAGTGAAGAGGAAGGTGCCGTACTTTGGCCTCAAGGTAATTGTAGACAGCTTTTTTCAGGGCACACAATTTAGGAACATGTTAAATACCCGTATAAACCTCAACCTTCAAATAATCTGCATATTAAAACATTAGTTTCAGTTTAAACATATTTATTTCTTTTGGCAAGTACAATATATCAAAATACACAATACAAAAGATATCAGAAAAGGATTCAAACGGAAGAAATAATTCTCTCCTTAAAACATTCAAGCAGATCGCAGTGTTCTAGGGCCTTAAAGGGACCTTTTCACAGGTTTTGGCATGTAATTAAGTTTGTCAATGCTTTAAATGGATAAATGTCAACATTGGAACTAAAAACCTCCAGTAAAAAAAAAAAAAGGAATCCTCGACTGGGCTCGAACCACTGACCCCTGCAGTAAAAGTCTAACACTATACCACTCGGATATCTGTGCTCATACAGTGATTGGTGTATTTTATACTTTATATAGGCAATCCTTGTAGTGTCACAAAATAAAACAATAACAACAGAACTCTTCAAGTTATTCGATCGTTTTGCGTTGCAACGCCTTATAATTTTCAGGTTTTTAAATTGTCAAAAGATGCATATAATGACTATTGAAGAGCATGGTGAATGTTCAGTTTTACTGTTTCCTCACAAATATCATAACAACAACGAAAATTTTACGAATCAGAAACAAATTTTTTAAATTTATTTTTTTAATTTTTACCAAAATGTGAAAAGGTCCCTTTAAGCAAGGAAGTTAAACACCAAGATGTGACTTTTTCTATTAATTTATTATCATAGTTAACTTGCAATGTTTTTTTAATTTTATCTTTATTTTCATGTTACCTCTTGACTGTTTGTGACCACAATTCTGTTCTCAGAAATCCCAAGAGCAAAAAAAACTGTTTACAGCATAGTGTAAAGTACAAAACAGAAAAAAACAACACTAGTAAACCTATTTTTCGCTTGCATCAGTTCCTATTGATAATTTTTCCATTTTCATGTGGTAAATTGTTTCTTAAATTTGGGCCGCGCTTTGTGAATAGGGGGTTTAATGCATGTGGGTAAAGTGTTGTCCCAGATTAGCCTGTGTAGTCTGCACAGGCTAATCAGGGATGACACTTTCCATCTTATTAATTTTTTTTGCTAAGAAGAGACTTTCTTTGGATGAAAAATACAATTAAAGCAGAAAGTGTTATCCCTGATTAGCCTATGCCAGCTTCACAGGCTAATCTGGGGCAACACTTCACGCACATGCATAAAGCCCTGTTTTTCTAGATCATGACTCATTTATATTCTCTTGCAGTGTAAAAATCCAGTCTACCGGGTAGGCGGAAAATGTTGTCCCTGATTAGCCTGTGCTAATCTGGGACGACACTATGCATATGCATTAAACACCATTTTCACAGAGCGAGGCTCATTTATGTTGCAGGTGCCCTGCCAGTACAAGCTAAATAGTTACAAGGCAGTTGACGTACAAGACTCTGCCAGTGGATATGTGCCGATGAAAATGTCAAAACCGCTGCAAACTGGTGCTGAGGTAAGACTTGAATGGTTGTATGATGTATCGCAGCCTTCACAATAGTTATGTTTCAGGACATACAATTTCAACAAGTTGGTTGATTTAGAAGATTGGTATTGTTTATAAGATCTTTCCTAGTAACTACTGTATTAATGATTTGTTGTCTAACTTAATCCTTACTTCGAAAACAATGAAAATAAATAATAATAAATTTGAGATTTTTCAAATTAAGATTGGACATTGTTTTCCTGTTAGATTTATACATGCCCCAATCATGGTGCTGGTATTGATTAAATATAAAAGGGTTAAGGTATTAGCACTCTAATAACATTTTGATTTTCTGTTCTTTCTTCGCATATTTCTTAGTGTTATGGTATTCTGCATTGATAATCAAAGTTAAAATACAATTCACCGCACAATAATTATTTTTTTTTTACATTTTAAGTTTTCAACCTCAAAATTATTTTTTTTTCAATTTTTTCTGAACAATGCATTTACAAGTTTCACTCTTATTAATCCAAATATTTAACAAACAAACTTCTTTAGTATTTATTTATAGATAAATACATAATATATACACATATGATCGTTTATAACGTGTAAGAAAAGGAATAAAGAAAATATAAACAAACAAGTGACGTCATCATCCCTCGGAAAACCAGAAAAATTACCATCTCTAGTCACAGTTTTTTTTTTAAAGTTGGAAATTAAAATCTTTAAACATAGAAATTATCTACAATGTATGTTTGAATGAAAAATAGAACAAAAAATGGGGGTCACCAGTGAAAATGAAAAGTTACGGCTTCATAATCAAGGGTACCCACGTACCCACGTTTGCCAGAAACGCCATACTGAATTTGAGACTTTAAACATGTGAGCATATTGAGGAATTCAAATGTTCAAAAATAGATAAAAATGAGCAAAAGCTTATAATAAACTCAAAAACATACATACATACATCTCATGTGTGACATGGAACCTACACAGTGCAGTAAGGAATTGCTAACCTAGTTTGAAATACCAAATGAAATGCGTTCTTCAATATAAAAAAGACTTGAACATGTGTCCGGGAAATAAGACAATTCATAATTAAGAAACGAGGCACATTAAAGCATTCAGTCATACAAGTTAAAAGGAAAATAGCTTCATCAATGAATAGTGATAACATTAAACTTATTATTATATACAAAATAATTACATGATTTTCATGGTCCATTTTTGAAGAACTCCGCCAGGTTTGGAATAAGTGTCTCAAAAACCCGCTTGGTATTGGTCACCCTGGGCTGACTGTCTGATTTCTTCAGTATGAAAATGTTCTTAACATGATTTTTATCAAAACGTTTCTGTAGTGTAAGGTTTTATTTTCTTTTCACACGAGCTACTAAATTATTATCTCCATCACCCTCTAAAATCTCAACAGGCGTACTCTCTTCAATAAGCTCCGTGAGTCCTTCTCACCACTGACACTCTCCATTAAACTGCCAGAGTGATTGTGGACACAGTCATGTGCACATACAGCCTGGCCTGTTCGGTTTCTTCGCCACCACTTGCATGTTCCAAAGATACGATAAGACACAACATACTTCACTATGATCTTCCTTCGCAAATTTTTTGGTTGGACATCAAGAATGTGTTTGCTGAAACAAATTATTTGACTTTATAAAACGAGAACTGCGGCTGAAGGAGAACTAAATATCACCACTGACAACTTGGACAGTAAAACAAGGACAACTGAAAAGGGGAAATAAATCCATATAAAATGCAGCTATTGTACATATGTAATAATGTGTGTGCACTATTCATGCATGAAGTTTGAAGTTGATATCTTTAAAAGTTTAAAAGTTACACATTTACATTTACACTACCGGTACTCGAATATTTTGCACGGTACTCAAATATTTTGCACGATTTGAAAGGCAAGACCACCAAAGAATTGAACTTCCCTGATGACCATTCATCCACATATTTTTGTGTACCAGTATAAACTGTAAAATCATCACGATCATGATTATCAACTGTGAACTTTTTATTTTTAGGACGAAGTCATCATCTTACCCACACCGGTCCTTGTCAATGAAAGGTCTGCAGTGAAATCCAGTCTGGATGTCAGGAAATCCAGTCTGGCCCTGCTGAAAGAAAGGGAGACCACTCTGCAGGAGACCAAACCAATCCAGGCCCCAGTTATCTCCCTTACACCCCCACAGGTCCTCTTCCAGCCCATGGAGTATCCACCATTGCACATATTTGTAAGATTTTTAAACCAGTCTGTCAAATATTGCTCATTTACTACAACCACTTACTATTTAGTTTCCCAAAGTTATTTTCCCTGAATATAAATAAACATTGTTGTGTTTGTGGTGACAACATCAATTTTGGTCTAAGTATAAATTATGCTTTCACTAGGAGCATAAAGAAGCATAAAGTTCTAAAACAGTTAAGCTCACACACAGTATGGTTCTCTAAACCTTTTTCTCACTGTAATTTGTTATAAATGTACACTCTTGCTTTGTCTGCGCATTTAAAGTCTTCATTGTATCCATGACAAAAACTGATATTACGCATTTGAACACTTGATTTATTCTTGAAAAGATCTGTCAGACGTTAATCAAAGCAAGTACAACTGTATGTGGTCCAGGAAAGAAAATTGAAATAATTTCCAAAATATCTGGTGAACATTCTGATTGTTAGTATGTATTTGTTTTTGACCGGCTAATAAATTGATGTTTGGACCAAAAAGACTTGTGACAAGTTACCATATATGTGGTCGCAACTTTTGCGGAGACAAGTTCTGGTCTATGGTTAACTTTTATGAGCTTTGTGGAACATTAAAAAAAAAATTAAAAAAAACCAACTTGTCCCTTTTAAATTAAATATTTCAGTGTATAATGACAATGGCACATAATCCCAATTTTGATTGTTTTAGAACCCAGCCCCTGGCCTGCAGGTGTTCCAGGCGCCAGTCCCCTATGCAGAGACGGACCCAGACTTGCACCTGTGTCCCCTGCCCCGCTATACCAGGAGGGACCACGCCACCAATGTACACGCTGCCACTCAGCGACGGTACTTGGATAGGGAGGTGAGCACACAGCAATTATGATTTGAGCCTTGTTCTGGAAAAACTGGGCTTAATGGATGTGCATAAATTGTCGTCCCAGATAAGCATGTGCAGTCCCCACAAGCTAATCAGGGACCCCAATTTCCAAATATGTATCCTTATTATTATAAGTACAATGCACAAATCAAAATGTACCATAAGGAAACAGCTTGCAAGATGTAGTTGCGGCCAGGGGATCATGGTATTTGTGTTTAAGTTCGATGTGTGACACATTTCATCATTTTTGTTGTTTTCTTTTTCATAATAATTATCCAATATATCCATTTATGTGACACAATCTTCATTTGCACTATGTTCACCCTTTGCAGGACGTTGTTTGAGGGATAATGACATGGAAGAAGTTCCCCTCCCAGGGCCTCACGTCGCTTAGCAACACGCCGACACTAACGAATGTCTGGGTGCCCAGGTGGTAAGTGGTGTTCTGGAACATTTCCTACTTATAAATTAGCCTCTCTCTGTGAAAAGGGGGTTTCATGCATGGGCGTAAAGTGTTCTCCCAGATTAGCCTGTGCAGTCCGCACAGGCTTATCAGGTATGACACTTTCCGCTTTTATGATATTTTTCGTTTAAAGAAAGTCTCTTATTAGCAAAAATCAAGTTTAGGCGAAAAAGTGTTGTCCCTGATTAGCCTTTGCGGAGTGCACAGGCTAATCTGGGACTACACTTTACGCACATGTATTAAACCCCCTTTTCACAGAGCGTGGCTCAAATCAAACAGGAGTTTCTAAGAAAATATCTTGGTTTTGTGCCTAGCGTTAGGGTTAGGTTGCCAGTTTGTCCTTCC